>JBBJLR010087089.1:0-10472 GCA_037577145.1 Brachypetersius gabonensis | reverse complement strand
CTCTCTCTCTCTCTCTCTCTCTCTCTTTCTCTCTTTCTCTCTCTCTCTCTCTCTCTCTCTCTCTCTCTCTCTCTCTCAGTCTCTGTCCTTCTCTTCTTTGCACAATTTACTCTCTCTCTCTCGCTCTCTCTCTCTCTCCCTCTCCCTCTTTGTCTCTATCTCTCTCTAACAGTCCCTCTTTAATGCTCCCTCTCCCTCTCTGTCCATAAAGTAGAGCACCAAGACACTGTGAACTTGACGTATTCCTTGTTACATCCCTGCCAGATGAGGAGATTTAGCTGGCTGTGTCACAAGAGAGGAGAAGAATAGAGCTTCTGTGTTTTGTGTGTGTGTGTATGTGAGTGGTGTGTGTGTGTGTGTGCGTTTTAAAGAATTTCATTACTTTACGCCCGTTACAGATGGCCGAATCATCTCCCCTCTTTTTCCTACTGTGCCAAACCCCAACATCTCACAAGCAAAGTGCTGCTATGCTGTCAGTGGCTGGTCACAGGAAGAGTGATTAGAACACTATAGAAACATCACTGACTACAGACAGAGTGGAGTGATGGAGTTCACTGTTCATCAGTTCATCAGGCCTGGTCCAGTGAGAGAGAGGAGTCTCCGGGCATAAGGGGGCTGTTTCAATAAAATGAATGATCATTTTAAGAATGCAGTTTCAAAATGCATAAAATGCTATTTATTACGGTGGCTCTGCAGTCCAAACCACAACAACAAATTGCTAAACACAACAACACATTGAGAAACACAAACTAATTCAGAAACAACAACAAAATTGAGAAGCACAAAAACAAATTAAAAATCGCAGGAACAAAATTGAGAAGCACAAAAAATAAATTAAGAAGCACAAAATCAAATTGAGGATCACAAAAAACAAATTAAGATGCACAAAAGCAAATTAAACAGCACAAAATCCAATTCAGAATCACAAAAACAAAAAACAAATCACAAAAACAAAAGACGAATCACAAAAACAAATTGAGAAGCACAATTACATTAAGAAACCGGAAAGGGTAGGTACCAGTCAGCAACAGGAGACATCACTGATTGGACAACCGTGTTGTTCGTCTTTGGAACCAGAAGTTACTCTGCCTGTAGCACATATTTTCCAAACATGAACATTATAGGTCTTACACTGATTTCTGTGACTATCGGATTCTGTGACTTTATGGACGCTATTTCACATTTTGCTGCTGAATAAACACAGCAGCCCTTGCGTGCATGCGCTCTATACGCAATTTACGTAGGAGTTCCTTGAAACCCGTGCGGCAACTGAAACACGCTGTATCAGCCCGCGTTTAGCCTAATATTATTATAGGTGCAAGGCTTTACTCATGACATTTAATGTATTTTAGAATACAGTACAGGAATACATGCAACCCAAAGAGGAAAATCACAAAGAGACTCGTGAATAAACTATACTCCGAAAGACGAACAGCGCGGTCGTCCAATCAGTGATGTCTTCTGTTGTCTGTCTGTCTGTTTATTAATTGATTAATTTATTTGCTTGCTTACTTATTTACTTATTTGTTTATTTGTTTATTTTAGTCAAATACATTTTCAGAAACAAAAAGTTACCAACGAACTTTCAAAGAACCTTTTTTTAAGGTTTGAACCTCCTTTGTATTTTGACTCTTACTTCATTAGTTAATGTTCATTGGTGTTCAACACTGATTCTAATCTCACATATTTCCTGAACGCATTCCAGAATCTGAACAGAACAAATTGCAATCTTTTCTCAACTTAGGTGCCATCCACTCAAACAGACAATAACGTAATGCAGTTCCTGAAATCACATGAGTAGGTCTTCTTCTGAGAAGGGACAGCAGAGGAACTGAAGCACGTTTCCATTACTTGCTAATAAGATTAGCCTTGCAAACAAGAATCAGCTACATTCACGAAAAATGAAACGTTCTCTACTTTTGACTTCATCAGACCTTCCTCAGAAATGTCAATTTGACTGGGTTCTCAGAAGCATCATGTGATGAACCGCCCCAGTGACCTTCTTACCAGAGCCCAGGTGAGCTGGCGCAGCTGCAGACGGGCGTCCAGCCCTAAAGAGAGCTGTGAGAGCTTTATTGCTAAGTGGGCCTCAGCCTGCTAAAGTGCCTGGTGTCTGTGTTTAACAGGACCATTAAGGACGGATCAATACAGAGAGAGAGAGAGAGAGAGAGAGAGAGTGAGTGAGAGAGAGAGAGAGAGAGGGAGGGAGGAATGAAGGCAGAGGCAGAGACAGGGGCACGTGCGACTCTGTCAGGGTGATGTGTAGTTAGTGCCTGATTGTCCTGAGGTGTCAGTGGATCTAAAATGCTCTAATTCCTCTTTCCCAGTAATGTCCCTTAATACACCATAATACACCTGACTCTGCTGCAATTAAAGCGGCTCCTCTCAGGGCACAGGGGCCTCTCTGAGTAAACGACACAAACATGTTCAGGAGGCTGGAGCAAGGGTCAGTCCATTTCTTACTGCTCTCTGGCATTTATATATACACACATACAGCTCTATGAGTGTGAACCCATTCCAGTCTAGTGTCTGTTAAATTCCTACACAAACACCTCATTCTGCTTTATGAGAGACTGATTAGTGATCAGCTGAATCTTATTTAATGAGGAAAAGAATAAAACACTGCTGTAATCAACACTCTTCTCTCACAATGTCTGAATGGTGAAACACTACTAGATGTTCCTCAAAGGTAAACTGTATAGGTGGAAGTATGATTCAGTTTTTGTCAAAACTGATTTAAAAGCACGGTTGACATTAAGTTTTCTCAATGCAGATAAATAAAGCTAATACTGGTTGGCACAAAGGCTGGCATCTCTAAGCTCTCTGATTCTACATTAAACGTTGATGGTGCTCTCATTGTGCTAGTGGGTGAAAGTGGGTGCCCTGTTTGACCCTCTTCTGATATTTGACCCCCACATCAGCTTCTTAGTCAAAAGTGCATTTTTTCATCTTCATAATCTCCGTCCATCTCTTTCCCTGAATGAGGCTGAAACACTTATCCACGCTTTCGTAACATCTCATCTTGATTACTGTGAAGCTCTTTTTCATGGTCTCCTTGCTGAAACCACTGCTAGACTTCAATCTGTCCTCGTCCTCTCAGCCTTGCTTACACAGACTCCACAGTATTTGATTTAACCTACTTCTCATTGCCTTTAAAGCTCACTATGGTTCTGCTCCACACTACCTCACTCATAAACTCTACTCATTCTTTGGGTCTTGAGTGGGTGGCAGATCTCCTAGTGCTGTGTCTCCAAAACTGTGGAACTCCCTTCCTCAGAATATTAGCAATGCTTCCTTCAAAACCCAACAAAAAATGTATCTTTTCTCTCAGTGTTTTGCCTCTTTTTCTGACTCTCGATTCTGCTCCATTAGTGCTTTCCTGCCACTGTAATCAGTTTTGCTGCCATTTGTAAAAGTAAACAAATAATCAGAATCAGAAAATGTTACTGCTTAAATACCGTTAGCATTAACGGTTAGCATTAGCAATGTGGAAAGACTCGTACACGAAAGAAACTTTGAAATAACTCTCTCTACCCACATGTTTAGATGGGGCACAGCTTATTAATACTAAATAAACTGAGATAACTGTTGAAAATTTTTGGAGAAAAGTTAAAACATTAAAATACGAGCACAAGACACGGAGCACAATACATGCTAGATGCTGCAGCAGCTTCTTCCTCTTCTTCTTTGAATGGCAGTTGACAACTTTTTAGTGTAATGCAGTTCGTTTCTCAAAAAAAAAATCAATGTTAGACTGACTGTTTATACAGTCAGTCTAACATAAACTGAGATAACAATTATAAATAAACTGAGAAAATAACTGTTGAAAATAGGGGGGGTGTTAAAACACTTAAATACGAGGACAAGACACGAAGTAGTCATGCTACATGCTGCAGCAGCTTCTTCTTCTTCTTCTTTTTATGGTGGTTGACAACTTTTCAGTGGACTGGTGACGGTAATACACTTTGGCTCTCAGAAAAACCTGCATTAGACTGAATGCTGATCTGCGTAAAACTGAGGGGTTATGATTTTATTATCATTATTATTACTATTACAAACTCAATTTCCTGTCGGGCCAATTTGCTGAGTGTTTTCTTTTTTTGCGTCTTTCTACACAAACACTCCAATCATAAAAGCCGAAGCAAATACACAGTTTGTCTTTAGATACTTGTATAAAGTTCTCACTGGCTGTCCATAACAATACATTTTCTTCTTATGCCTGGACACCCTCTCTTGCTCTAGATGTGACTGTTATCTAGCAGACAAAGCCCTACTGTCCTTCACGCCACAGAAAGTGTTTATACACCCTCATTGACTCTTATGTATTATTATGGACCCTTGGATGGACTTGCAAACCCCCAGCAGGAGTGAAGTATCTGGCCTACAGTGAGAACAGCTTTTCCCAGCTAATAGATTGTTGTATGTTTGCATGTATGTGTGTGTGTGTGTGTGTGTGTATGTGTGTGTGTGTGTGTGGATGTTTATGTTGAGTGGCAGGCTGATGTATTTATCTCTCTCTCTCTCTCTCTCAGGGTGATGTGTAAAGTAGCGAGTATTTGCCTGCGGCGGATCCCCCTGGCAAGAAACTGTATGGTGCCCTCTGCCAGTCCATTAAGGATGCAAGGTGTGTCAATCAGGCCCCCCAGCCTACCCCCACACCCTGCGGCCCCCCACGCATGCTGCTTTACGGAGGGGGAAGACAGCGCAGGCAGGAGTGCCTGCACAAACATGTGGCATAGTCGTCCACAGTTTCCACCTTGCATGAGAAGGCGACAAGTGTGCTGACACACACACACACACACACACACACACACCTCATTATTAACTTGGAAGGGTATCGAGAGAATTTGTCCACATTTCCAACATGTTATTTTTTTCCCAGCCTTTTCTCTCATTCTCTCTCTCTCTCTCTCTCTCTCTGTCAGACACACACTCTCACTCTCACAGTCCTTCTGGACTAAATTGAGTCAGTTTTCTGCAGTCTTTCTCCCTCGTCTGCACTGACACCGGTGATATGCTAGTGGAGCCGGTGCCTGCTGCGACTCCGCAGCCGCGTGGAGGACGAGTCTGAGGCCGAGACCTGCAGGATCCGCGAACTCTCGACCCGTTTCACATTTGATGATGAGTTATACTTTAATCTTTCCATCCTGTTTTTGTTCTTCTTTGACATCAAAGCGCTGTTGAAAATTAAATGTAAACATGATTCATTTGTAATTTATGCAGCAATTTCACTAACATGGCAAATTAAAGTAAAACAATGATATCTCTCAACTTCTAAGACTAGACTGTATGGGGCAGCCGGTGGTCTGGCAGTTAGGGCTTTGTCCCTGCAATCAGAAGGTCATGGGTTCCAATTCCAACACTGCTAGTGGCACCACTGAGGTACGCTTGAGCAAGGTACCGTGCCCAAGCACTGGTGAATGGGTTAAATACAGAGAAAAAATGTCACGCTGTGGAGTGTTCATGCCTGACTATATGGGGCCACTTTACATTATAAGGGAGTTTGAGAGATAGAACTGCCAAACCTATGCACAAACTAAAGTTAAGTTTATTCAAAATGTACTATTATTTATTGTGTAACTGCAGTGAAACTAAGATGTAAGGGGTTACACAAGTGTGCACCCACCAGAGGCAAGTTGAGTAAAAGCACTTTCTGAAAAGACATTGAAGAGCACATTTTTTGTGATTTTTTAGGTAACACTAAGATTGGCATATTTTTATTTCCTCTTTATGTGCAATAGTATAACCAACCAAAACTCACTCAGTCCTGCATAATACACCGTACAAGATTAGGAGAATTTCCACTCGCACATTCAGTTTTTACAATTTTTATGTTTACAATTTTATGCAGTTAGTCGGATATATATATTTTATGTTGTGTCATGTAGTCAGATATAAATATTAAACCTGTACATAATTTTGTGACACTGAATATCGCTTTACTTTTTTTCATTTTTTAAAAAAATTTGCCCAAATTAAAATGTGCAGGAGTTGCACTTTAGAAACAGGCAAAGAAAAATTTAGTAACTGTAAAATTTTATTATATATTTCCTATAAGAACTGTAAGAGCTTTCCAATAGGTGAAATACGGTAAATCTTTGGAATCTTTGGAGTTTTGGAAATTTGCTCTTCAATTATTAGCCAGTGCTTCTTACATACTGGTAGTATGTATGTATTAAAAAAAGTATGTTTACAATTTTTATGCCGTTGGCTGTCATTGACTCTATTCTGTGTCATGTAGTCAGATATAAATAATAATAGGATATAAATATTAAACCTGTACATAATTTTGTGACATTGAATATTGATTAAATTTGTTTTCATTATATTTTTAAAACTCATTGACAAGTAATTGTAAAATTTCAATTAAAAAAAATATTTCCTGTAAGAATCGCTTTCCAACGCAATTTGAAAAAAAAAGCTTTTGGTGCTGAGTGAGTTTTGGAAATTTGCTCTTCAATTATAAGATTAAAAAACCTTTGTAAGAAAAAAATACAAAAAATACAAAAAATACTTCAGTCCAATTAGTTTTTTTGTGTAATTGAGTACCACCTCAGTAGTTTGCACAATATAACTTCTAGAACTGCAGAGGGAATTCTAGCTGAAGAATTCTCTATATCATCCTTCATAGGAGAAGGAAAAGTTATTTTTAACCATGGGTGTTTTAAAGTAAAGTATTTGATAAAGTGGGGTAGTTTAATATTTTCAGTTCATTGAACTTCAAATAATTATCATAGGTTTTGTTCTGTTAACATACTATTAGAAGTAAACCAATTAATTTCTTTCTTTCTTTCTTTCTTTCTTTCTTTTTTTCTTTCTAACAGTGTAGACAGGAAAGAAAGAAAGAAAGACAAAGCAGACAGCTCTTGTCCATGTGTGGACAGAAAATGTATTGAGGCAACATCTCACTGTAGTACACCCTTAAAATAAGTTCCTTTTAAAGTTACCATGCACTTACCATGAAAACTCAACAAACTTTTGACTGCATCAATGGTTCTTGCCTGGTAAAATGGTTCTTTATGAAAAGTAAAACCTGAAAAAGATTTTTTAAATTTGCTCTAAATAGCACCAAAAAGAGTTCCACGCACTGTTCGCAAGTGAAAATGTTAGTTACTGTAACATCTCCAGTCGGCAGCCACTAGAGGCCACCATTGGACTGATTCTAGGGATCTTTGATTATGGTGTTTAGTCTCATCCCTGGACAGCATTTAGAATAAAGGTTCTCAGCCGGCCAGGCATCAAGGAATGATTATGTTCAGGTGTTTTAAGTTATTTCACCTGTAGAAATAGTCTCTGTTTGAGTTAAGCTTTGTCTGTGCCTCTTTTGTGTAAAAGAAAAGAAAAGAAATGGAAATCTGCGCTTGCGCCTCCTCCTTCCTGAACAGGTACACTTTGAGTTTCTGACAAACATTTTTATGATTTTAAGCCTCACTATTTTTTCCTGTTGTGCTGGAAAAAGTCAAAATAACCATTACAAGAAAAGGAACAATAGTTTCAATTTGTGAAAATCAAAAGTCCATTTTGGCCCATTCCTATTGGTCTTTTCACCATGAAAAAGTCATACAATGTAAAATGGTCATAAAAACAACAGCAAATATGGACTTCATGTGATGTCAGGAAAAAATTTATCATTTGAAGATTATCCTCAGATCTTTGCTGCAAAAATGTCGCTTACTGTGACAATACATTTTTACATTTAATTTATTAAAATAAATGCAGGATGAGGTTTGTTCAGTGAATGGTCCCAGTGGAATTCTCATAGTGAGATATTCTGGGAATGGAAGAGGGGGTGTGTGAAGTCCCTAGTTGACTGTGGTTCGAATTCTTTATAACTGTTGTATAAAAACATGCTTGGAAGCTTCCAGCCATCCGAGATTGGACACAGGCTCCATGACTCAATCTGCATGAACTTTATTTTTTTGAGAGTAAATCACTTTCTAATGTTTGTGTAGGTGGTAGAGTTGGCAGATTCTGTGTGTGAGTGTGTGTGTGTTTAAGCTGCAGGTCATTGCAGCATGCATTGTCTTTCCAACTGTTGACTGTTATTCAGTCAAAAATGGTCAAAATAAGCTGTGAGTCTGGTCTGCACCAGCGCTGTGCTGGAAGCGAAGCAGCGGTGTCCTTACCTGTGGTGCAGGGTGCCATAACTTTGTTTTTTTTTTTCTTTCTCTCTCCATTCTCACTGATGTTCCAGGATGTGGGGGCAGTACATTAACAGATACTTTATCCTGGGCCACCGCCAGTGTTTAGCATGCACACACACACACACACACACACACACACACACACATACACACACACACATACACACACACACACACACACACACACACACACACACACACACATGCTTACACACATACATCAGCTGTGTGGGTGATTCCTCTCCCCAGCAGCAGCAGGAGGTCAGGTGGCCCTCTGCAGTGCATGCTGGGAGTGTGGGCGTATGGGGGCGTGTGACGACTATTTTCAACTTTAGTTTAAAATCAACAGCAAATGTTGAGCTGAGCGTCAAAAAACAAACAAAAACGAAATGTTGGCTCACAGTCATGCAGCAGAGCTCCCGAGGCCTTTGAGAAAGTCAGAATGTACTTTTGACTCAAAAATGAATCGCATAATGTCACCTACTTAACCCATTTAACCCATTTAACTCATTTAACCCATCTAACTCATTCACCAAGTGAAACAGTACTCACCCAGTAAGTCAGTAAAATACCTCTCATGGCCTCATGGTGGCGCAGTGGGTAACGCTGCTGGCTCACACCTCCAGGGTCTCTAAAGGCATGTGGTCAGGTAAATTGGAACCATAGGTGTGAGTGTGTGTGTGTGTGTGTGTGTGTGTGTGTGTGTGTGTCTGTGAGTGTGCCCTGCAGTGGACTGGTGCCCCGTCCTGGGTGAGTTACAACGTCACATCCATAGACCCCGGAATAGACTTCGGGGTCCCGCGACCCTAGTAATCTCACACTGGCTAAAATACAAGGAGGTGCCTAGACGCCAGAAGGTACTTTATGATACTCTAAGTATTTGTTTATAGTCACGTTTGCTCTAGTACTCTAATGAGTATTAGCTGGTACATGAATTAACAACAAAATGAAATATTTTCTCTGTGTCTCGACCGTGGTGCTGGGGTGTGTGGCTGCGTGCCGAGGTCTTGACGTGGTTGGGGGGGTCTATGTGCGCACCGAGGTCTATGTCTTGCCGTGGTTGTGGGAAGTCTATGTGCACACCGAGGTCTATGTCTTGCCGTGGGTCTGGGGGGTGGGGGGTGGGGGGGGGTGCGCTGTTAAGACTGAAAACTGGTGCGTACCACCTCCGTCTATACATGCTTGAGTACCAGTTATGTCAACCCCTGATTATAACATCACTCTAAATGTCCACGTTTTTGAATGCTTGTGTAAATTGTGTGTCCGTGCATAATCATTTTAGCACGACTGTTAAATAATACAGTAATATTGCTGCGTCAGTCTCGAGACTCGTCAGTAGAAGATTCGTGGACTGATGCTCTTTCATGTGTCTGTCATAATTTCATGTGCCTTCAGGTCAGGCCATGATTCTTTCTTTCTTTCTTTTTTTTGTTTTGCAGAGATAAATGATGCTCTGAGTCTGCAAAGGGTTGGAGAAAAAAGAAAACCAACAAAAAAATGAGGGTGTTGTCATGACAACCACATAAAACTCCCAAATTCTTTGTTTCTCCAGTCAGTATCGGACGAAGGTTCAGAGTCACAGGGAGGGAATCGGTGGCCGTGCGTTACCTCAGTCCGGGTCGGGGGCGCGAGGTCCATGAACTCTGGGATTCTGTAGAATTTGCAGGATTGCGAATGTGCAACCCGGCGGTTTCTGGGCACAATCCATGGCCCATGAAGGCTCTTGCTGCAGCCCTGGGAGTGGAAGGCGCTGTCACAGGGAGCTCACAGCTGCCTCCATCGCTGCCATAATGGAGGCAGATTCTCTAATGACTCGGGGCTACGGTTACAGCAGCGTCGCCAGCGTCCGGCTCACGGTCGCCATGGCAACCAGGCCATCGCATACCTTATGCTGCTCCTGACTGCCACCTGATGGCTGAGCCAACCTGAAACACACACATACACACACACACTCACGCACACATGTACACTCACGCACAGCATTACTGACGGACTCTGCGGGTTAAAAGGCCACGTAGTCCATGTATTAGAAGCGAATTCATCAGGATTTGCAGGATAAAAGAAAAAGCTTCATTAGGTTTTATTAGGTTTTCCTGTGTTGTTTAAAAGGGAGCAAAATAGAAAAAAAAGAAGAAGAAAAAAAAGGAATAAAATAACAGATGGACGCGACATTCTGAGCCTTAGGCAACAAACATGTCTCATTAAGCTCCGTCCCTCAATCACCTCATTCCTCGCTGTTTAGGCAAACTCCCATACAATCTCTCTCTCTCTCTCTCTCTCTCTCTCTCTCTCTCTCTCTCTCTCTCTCTCTCTCTCTCTCTCTCTCTC
>JBBJLR010087078.1:0-10472 GCA_037577145.1 Brachypetersius gabonensis | reverse complement strand
AATCTAGATTAATCTAGATTAATTCCAAGATTACAGTGAGATTAATCTAGATTTTAAAAAATAATCTATGCCCACTCCTAATATATATATATTTCTTCCTTGCTCTGTAGGTGATTTCGTAGGATTTATACTAAGGTTACCTTTATCACTCAAATCCTGCAATATTACTCACATGTACGTTATTAAATGTTTGTTTCATCCCACCATCACATGCTGCTACTCTCTTTTATTTATGGCGCTTTTCAGAATTACCTGCACTAATAGTTATGTTATTTTATTTTTTTATCTGATCTGATATTGTTACTTTGTTAGAGTTATTTGATATTATATTTGCACTATTCTACTATTCGGGTCTTTTAAATCCTTATTGTATATCTTTATTCCTCTTGTGCGTCCTGCTGCATTGAACATGTTCATGGCAAAATAATTTCCCTCGGGATAAATAATAATAATAAGTTCTTTCTTGTCTTATCTTATATTCGTATGTTTTGCAATTATATATGTGCATATCTTTGTAATGTATATGTATACTTTAATATAGTTGTATGTTGTCATGTATTTGTTTGTTGTGTTATGTGTTTGTAAATTATGTTTTGATGTAATTAATTTTGTGATAATACTCTTTTTTGATAGGGTAAAACTGTTTTAAATTCTTTGATTATCCATTCCTAAATCAGTTTCCTCTCCAGAACTAAGGAAGAATCAAGTATGTTGGAATTCGTTTTGCTGTTTAGAAGAGCTTGGCTTTAGTGTAATTATTCAGCACAGAAGCCTTTAAAGGGACAATTATTTAAAGGGTCAACCACAAATATAGACAGAACACGAGATTTCCTGGCCAACCAGTTTTCTGTTTCGGAAAGAAAAACTGAAATAGTTGGATAGTGCATTATTAATTAGCCAAGTGTTAAACATCACATAAATAAGCGAATAAAATATTCACCGATTCATTAGCCTGAATAAGTAATAAATAATAAACAAGGTGGCAAAAATATTTGTTTGATTATTAAAAACTGACTTTAGGCTCGAGTTCCAACAAGCTATTTATTATTGTTTTACTTTGTTACTATTATTATTTTGTTACATTATTTCATCACGATATGAAATATCTTTTCATGGACCAGCACGGGTATATGTGTGGGTTTGTTGTAGTGGGAGTGTGTGTTTCGCTCACCAAATACCTCACACGCATGCGCGGTAGAGAAACACTCGAATTGGACAGTCTTGAACTTGAACTTTGATCTCATATAACTGTTGATTTGCATATAGATATCAGGCAAAAGGGGCGAAGCCTGAAACCTTCCTGAATCGGAGAATCCGAAATGATGTGACTAATTTTTTCTCTGGCCTGCAATAAAAAAAAAATTCATGACTAATACAGTAATGAAAACCATTTAAATAAATAAATAAACAAATAAATAATAGCAACGATTAGAGTCAATTTTAATTCTCCGTTTATTTCTTGCACTTTACGGTTACTGATTTGAATACAAACTAGTGTAGAGTTGGGTTGGAGGTTTCATTTATCTAATTAGAACTGTATTTACGAGAAAGAAGTGTTTCCAGGCAACAGGACAGATAGGTTTTTCTACAATCATCTGAAGCTCAAATACTGAATTGGGAGCTCAAAAAATTGACTGAATTTTCCAACTTTTCCCGATTTTTACCGATTGTTTTTAGTTTATCTTGTTTTTATTAATATGCTTAATATTGCTAACCTTTTCTTGGGCTTATTTGAGGACAGGGACGCACAAACCTTGACTCCATGTGCTCCAGGAAAACACTGTCCTACCAATTCCAGTCTTTCCACCCATCCTAGTGAGTTGTAGATTGTAGAGTCCAGGAATGTATGAATTAGACCCAGGAATAATTAAAATAAAATATATAATCAATAACACTGGTCTGGCAGCACACCTCCTTTGCACCAGAACACCAATTTTAACATCGTTAAGGGTTGATTATTTTGTGCAGATTCATTTTACTTGAGTGCAGAAACGCACAAAACGTGGCAGCACTCCAAGAACGCACTGATTTTACCAGGGATGTGTATATTAGAGACACGAGATTAACAAAGGACAAAAGTATGAATAATAAACAATAATGATTATGGCTGAGAGAATGTTTATAATTGACGTCTACTTGAACATTGCCCACATACTGCAATACTTGCACAAATCACTATATTTAATTACTTTTAGGTACGTATTTAGGTAAGTATTTATATATATATAATGCGTTAACGCATTATTTACTTGACGCCTACAATTATTTTGTCGGACTTTAATGCAGTCCGACAAAATAATGGTTTTTTTTATCCGTTTATTTTGCAAGTTAGTTGCTTTTTGTGCTGGTGTGTGTGCGCAGCGCAGCGCTCTACTTCTTGGCTGGCTTACACGGGAGTCAGGTGACCCATTACTTTTGTTCATATTATGTGGACAAAAGTAATGGGACGCTTGATCATTATACAAACAAGGCCCCCCTTTGCAGCTATTATAATGGTTCCGCCCCCAATCCTCTGGACCCTGAGGGGAACTTGTTTTTCTATAACAAACTGAATAAAAGGCGAATGCCCTGGCAGGGAAAAATAGATTTGGTTTTATATTTGGCCTGATTACATTAATGTTTATGTTAAGATTTACAGACATATTCGAACTGCAACTGTGTAACTGTGTTAAAGAGGACACTGGTGTTGTCGTCCCACCACTCCTCGCGTTCATTCAGGTTTGTGATGGTGGAGTGGAGGTGCTGGTGTCTCAGGGCGCTTTCATACCCATTATACAACTCGGTTCTGCCGTTTCTAGCTAGGCTGATGTAGCTAGTGATGCCGGAGTGTTAACTTGCTCTCCTCACAGATAATCCTCTGCAAATTTAAACAGCACTGACTCTCTTCTCTGTTTTCTCCGAGGGGAACTGCTGCACATTTGCCGGACTGATCACCGTGAGAAACTGCCCTTCACTGGTCCCGGCTCCACTCGGGCCTTTCCCCAAACTGGGGCAACCACTGTCTAAAGCCTAGGCGGAGATTGTTCCTCCTGATTCTTGCCTCAGTCGCCTTTGGCTTACTCACTATGAGCTCGGACCTGGACTACGAAAGCTCCTTTGTGACAACCTGGTTGTATAAAGCGCTATTCAAATAAAATTGAATTGAATTGAAGTTATCTGAAACGGCATCCACTAGGTAACATGGACGATGCTAGCACTGCAGGGAGTCATCCAGTCCAAAGGACGCTGAGCAGCTTTACAGAAAAGCCCTGATAAGAAAGACAGCAGCTTTCCAATTTCTGTTATGCACATACATTTACCAGAAGGTATCATCCTATGTTTTGTTTTGTTTAATTGTCATATTGACTGTTAATGTTACAGAGAACTTTAATAAAAGTTGCTTATGGTTGGACACCTGTGTTCTTCCTCTGCGTCTATGTGATGACTTCATCAAACGACTTGTTGACTGAACTTCGACTTTACTGACGGTCGATCACATCCCGATATAAATGTAATTCATTCTTCCTTTTTCACCCTCAGTTTTTGATTTGTCTGAGTGTGCTGCTGTTGTGTTCTGTTGTATGTTGCACCTTTGTTCCAGCAAGACGATATTTTGTACTGTGTACTTGATGTATATTACTTGACTTGAAAACTTAAAATATTTATCCAAGTACACATATAGCTGATAAATGTAATTTACTTTATAGTGTAGAGGAAATGTCTTTTCAATGGGATGGGTTTTTTTTCATTTTATCTTATTTTGAAATGTTTATTTTGGGTTTTTTTAATAATTGATTTAGTTAGTATTGATTTGTATTTTTGTTTTATTGTATTGCACTTTGGTGCACGTGAAATGTCTAAAACATACTTTATAAATACAGTTTATTTTCTTTGCTCACCTTCATGCTGCTTCCCTTTCGATGTTGGTTAGCTTGAATTTGCCTCTATACAAGCTTTATTCTCACTTTGGCCCACTTGGACTGAACGTGTTGCTCCAATATCCTTGACGCCATAACTCCCAATTCCTGTCCCAAAGCGGTTCCTTAAAAATAACCATAAGCCTTCTTTTAAAAGTTTAACAAGCTCCTGTTGCAGACTGAGAGTGCAGCGGGCAGCTTTTGGGAACTTGTACAGTGTATACAGCGTTTTATGAAACCTGTTTCTGGATTAGCAGATGCCCAAACAAAGCCCCGAGGACGGCGTATAAATGTTTTATTTCATCCTAACTGTGATGTGAGGGGTAACTGTATCAGCCCCTAAGTCATTGTTTCAGGTGAGGCTTACGCCACTGGGACCAGGCGACTCCAGTCCAGTGCCAAGGGACGTTCCTGCGCTGACAGATTGCATCATCTTGTCGTGTTTGGATGTGGAAACAATATAAAGAAACTTGAGCTAAAACAGAGGTCTCTTTTGACTCCTATTTCTGTAAAAAACAGAAGCGAGTTAAAGTCCATCAGAACTCCTCGAGTGGGTTTTCGGTAACCTGGTATAACACATCCCAAAGTCTATCTACCTATCTATCTATTATCTAGCTATCTATCTATTATAGTTTACACTATTCATATATGCGCTCGGTTTGGCTAAAACAGATTCCCGTAAATTGCCCAGACTGTAAACATAAAGCTTGCAGAAAATTCATGGTCTGATCACTGGAAAATAAAATTGTAGTTAATGTACGTAAAGATTAACTGATATTTGCGTGTAATAAAAAAAACTAACAAAAGTACTCATTAATTTATTGAAATATTATTAATATAATTATCAGAACCAGTGACCCACTACGTTAACATGAAAACATGCAAAGCCAAATGTTACAGGCTCTTTGGTTTCGCAATGTAATGCATGTGCAGGTCACTAATCTACTAATGTACATCTACTTCGCTGAATAATGATAATAATTATAATATTTGTTTTCGATCTATACACGTCTGTTTTCTGACAGGATGCCATTGCAAATGACGAGAGTGCACGAGGCCACTTAATTGGAAAGATCTGGCGACTGCTGTCTGGACAAAGAGCCTTTTAACTTGAACTTGGACGTCTGTGGGTGACGGAGGTCTGTTGGTCTCATTGTGGCGCTTGAAGGGACTCGGGGTTGTTTATTGTGGTTCAGAGCTAAAGAGTGCGTTTCTAAGCTGTATAAATGTTAATTGTTTGACTGTACCCGTTCCAGACCTGTGCCCAAAATAGACAATGCATTAGCTAGAAGGATGGAAAGCGGTTCAACATACCATACATTTACCATACAGTTCTTATCCTCATGCACCCAAAATTCAAGAATCGTTTGAAACGTAAACTAAGATCAGAGGACAACAGGATCAACATAGCATTCGGTGGAATGAAGTGATGAGCTACGATGACTGCAAATTTGTATTAACTTTGAAGTTCTTCTGATTTCAAGTTGACAAAAAGGTGCTTGAGTTTCTGTTCAGATCTCGTTTTAACTAGTTTTGTTTTACATTTCCACACGACCTTCTCTAAAGTGTTGAGATCATGGTCGTCAGGCTACAAGAAGAAAAGGAAAGGCAATTTGCTTTAGGCTGTACAGGTTCTCAGTTCAGCTTCTTCATATTTTAGTCTTTTTTGGATCGGAATGGCTTTTCCATTGGTTGATCTTTAGATGGGATGTTTTGGAGGAGCCGAGCTTCTGAATTGGTGCTATAATGAGAATTAACTGATCATTTTAATCAGCTACAGTGGGCAAAACTCGTCTGGGAACATACTTGGTTAGTCAAATAGCAGGATCAGATGACTGGTAAAGACCTCCCTCCTTTGAGATAATTTGAAAACGAATCTTGTATGTAAAGAGGATCTAGCTATGATCCAGGATACAAAATATGTAATTTTAAATAAACAAACAGTTACCATCTGCTCTTCTCCATTATTTGTTTAATTAACCATTAATTATACTTTCCCTACCAAAGCACAGCAATACAAAAAAACAAAAACAAAAACGTATCAGTCGGCAAATCTTATGTCTCTCAAAGCATGAATTGCTAAATTATCGAGGAAATATTTAAAAAAAACATGTTGAAAGTTGTATCATATCACCCATTTTGAAATACCTGCGCAACTGATCACTTTCCCACGCACAGCACATGTACAAAACAAGGACACATGATGATGAAGAAAATCATTCATACCATCAAAGACAAGTCTCTTAGCTCATTAAGCACTCAGATGGGCCTTCTTTTGCTATAATAATACAATAGTATGGATAAACACATAATTTCTGGAAGACGTTCACAGAGAGCCGCTTCCTGACTGGCACTAAATAGTTGAGCAGCAGTATGACTGTTTTTACATGGATTTGAAAGATAGTTCTGTTCTATTTCTAACACTAGAGATCATTTCAACAAAAAGATAATTTAGGGAAGCAACACTGGTTATTCTGTAGCATCGTTGAAAATATTATGTGTTGGCGTTTTAATTTATAATAGTAAAGCTTTTTAACCATGGCTTTTAGTACCACACACACACACACACACACACACACACACACACACACACACACACACACACACACACAATCATATACTTCATATACTTCGTGGGTACTGTATACGTACTATGGACAGTACTATAGTTACACAGCTTATTTTACAACACTTTGTATCACTGGACATTTAAACATACACCTGAGCCATGTATAGATAGATAGCTAGATACATGGATAGATAGATGGATAGCTTCCCGTGAGCTCAGGGTCGTGATTTAATAGTTGTACATTTGCTATTCTTCACTTGTGCGTCTCCTTTTTATCCAGAAAGCTTGTACCCTTTTAGTTCATGAAATGGAGCGTGTTTACCACATTTTTGCCACGTGTCTTCCAACGAAAACGGCTGGTGCTTCTGGGGATTATTTAGCACGCCTGGAGGTAAATGTTTTTATGAGTTTTGGGTGATTTTGTGATTTAAATGCAGACATTTAAAAGGTGGATCTGGAATGTACGTTTTTAAAATCAGTCCTTAAACGCTCTCGGATCAAACACAGTTTCAAAATGTTGATCCGAAATAACACAGTTTTCCCCTATGATCAGTGATGTACATTTATTGTAAAAGTGTCTGTACTGTTTGATAATTACATTTCTGACAATTGGGCTTTATTTATTCTTGATCTGTTTTAAACGCAAATTTAGGCCTGAGGTGTCAC
The DNA here is from genome assembly GCA_037577145.1 of Brachypetersius gabonensis. Taxonomy (NCBI): domain Eukaryota; kingdom Metazoa; phylum Chordata; class Actinopteri; order Characiformes; family Alestidae; genus Brachypetersius; species Brachypetersius gabonensis. Next base: position 3,341 of record JBBJLR010087078.1, on the reverse strand, counting down.
TGAAAGTGGGCTTGTTTGCACGGAAACTCCCTTATGCGAGTGTGAAGTTCGGTCTTGTCTGTCTAGACTGATTACGACCCTGTTTGTCTGAGTTCCTACCTTGACCTTGGACTTCCTGGCAGCTGGCGTTTTCACCAGTGGTCAATATTTGCGAGCCATTCGCCTTACTGGGCTAATTGGGTTTTGTTCTTCACTCGGAAAAGTACTCAAACTTCTTAAATTTGAATTAATGTAACTTCATATAATAACATAACAGATGTGAAAACAGATTGCTGTCTCGTCATAGTATTATTAGTAGTTAAAAGTTAGAAGTTGAACTTGTTTGAACATCAAGGATGTTTTCTGGCATTTAAAGCTAAAAATGCTTTTCACCATTTATTACATTTATTTAATTAAGAAATAATGGAAAAATATATGTTAAAAGAAATACATCTAAACTTAAACGTTCAAAAACATTTTTGTTTATTCGCTTTAATAACATTTTCTTTTCTTTATGGTATATTTGATTTTATTTTTCAAAAAGTAATTTTACAGGTGCGAAAAACAGAGTATTGTTTTGTAAAGTATGGTTTTAATTAAAACTATAATGGTAGACTTATGACAGTAACTAACTAATTATAATAAATATGTTTACGCGGCAGTCTATGAGTTAAGGTCTAACGAATTGTTTTATTTTATTTCAAACGGCTGACTTTCGCACATATAATCCTTACCATTTTCCCGTAAATTTTGTTTTAAACTACTTTTTAAAATATTTATTTAAGGCAAATCTCAAGGAGCTGTTTAGATATCAGATTTACAGAGACAGCCTTCTTAGAAAACACTGGCCCTGCATTGCAGACCTCCCATTATTATTAAATCAATTTTGTACAGAATTTGCTGCCTCGCACTATTGCTTGACTTGCTTGCTTGTATCGCTCACGTGCCCTCCCCTTTAAGGACGGTCGCCTCTGTTATCCCAACCAATGACAGGGTCCGTCACATTTTAAAACGCCTGGGTAAATCTTGGTGTAGTGACCATTTAAAGGGATGACAAGTACCCCTCCTACCACCTTCACCCCCACCCTATCACCGTTGATAGAGTCACGTGTCAGCAAAAGCCCTGCGCTTAATAGCGAACTGGACATTGGAGGCTTATGGTAGACGCGCATGCGCAGAGGAGGGAGAAAATGAGCTTGGAAGTGAGGTGCCCCTCTTGGAGTAGTCGACTTTTAAAAAGGCATCGACAGTTCGTGATATGACGACTTCGTTGGTCCTGCATCCACGCTGGGCGGACACCTTGATGTACGTGTACGAAAAAAGCCCGAATGAAAACGGCGCGCATAAAAACCAAGGCATGGAGGGACTGAGCAGCAACTGTCCCGCAAACCACTGCAGAGAACTGGTCTCGCACCCGTCGCTGGGGCGCCACTCTGGAGGCATACTGAGCCACCAGGGCTCTGTTTACCCGGACATATCCACACAGGAAAGCGGCAGGCAGTGCCCGGCGCCGCAGACGTCCTCGGGCACTTCGTTGGGTTGTGGGTACCCGTTCGGGAACCCATACTACGGATGCCGTCTGTCGCATAACGTGCAACAAAAACCATGCTCCTACCATCCAGCCGAAAAATACTCGGAGCCTGGCGGACCCCTGCCCACCGAAGAGCTCTCCAGCCGGGCAAAAGAGTTCGCTTTCTATCCGAGCTTTGCCAGCACGTATCAAACCGTCCCAGGCTACCTGGACATGTCTGTGATGCCAGGAATCAGTGCGCACCCGGAGCCGAGGCACGAGACTTTAATTCCAGTGGACGGTTATAATCACTGGGCGCTGTCGAACGGCTGGGAGGGCCAGGTGTATTGTTCCAAGGAGCAGTCCCAGTCGAGCCACCTCTGGAAGTCTCCCTTCCCAGGTATAGCCTAGGATACCAAACTGCACCTTCATTGTTGTCCTAATTACTGCAGATCAGGTCGCGGCAAAGAAATGTAAACATGTGCATAGCAAAAACAAATATCAAAAATGCGCATGAAAAGGTTGTTCAGTGTTGCATTAGTGTGGGTTTTTGGATTTTATGTAACCTGCTTTATTACATTCTTCGTGTTGACTTTCGAATGTTTGGTTAAAGCTGGAATAAAAGTGTTTGAATGTTGTTTGCCCAGTACACACAAATTTCAGTCGCCAATCTGTTGTAATGTGCAATTAAAATAAAAAAATATATATTGCATAGGGATATTTCTTAGGTTATTATTGTTGTTAATCGCGATAATAATCATTATAACGGCTGTATATTATATTTTTTGTGATGTATTACAATAGTAATTGTAATATCTAACAGCAATGCCAATATGTAAATCTGGGTGGATGTATATGTGTGGAAGGGTCTATGTGTGTGTGTGTGTGTGTGGTTGAGTTTGTGTCTGGGGGAGGGGTGGCAGAGAGTGAGCACAAATGCTAATATAGGCCTACATTTGTATCTTTAGGCTTCTGTTTTTGCAGGCGAGTCTCAGAGGAAACATACGTTAAAATTAGCTATTAACCCAATATACAATATAAACTGAGGTCGCACCACATCAGAATGTTCCCAAGAAATCTTCTGACTTCGTTGATTGGTTGGTTCTGAATTTGTGTCTCTACTTCCAGTTCTCACACATGAGGAGAAAGCTGCAGAGTCTCAGTAGAAACGAGGTGTCCAGCATTATCATACTCTGATAGTATGGCCTCTGTTCTTTACGGTCTTCCAAAAAAAACTGGAGCATTTCCAAATGGCACGTTCCCTGCGGTCAGTCGTCATTTTTAATAGGCTACAGTTTGTCTCTCTATTGTCTTCTGTAATACTGTCTATTAACTCTTCTACATGACCCTATAAACATTGCTAGTTAATCTTTAGTCTTGGTCCGCGTGTATCCTCTTTTAATTGATTGAAATTTACTCCTTTAATGACATAATAAAGGTGCGTGAGAGGATGACAAAAATGTGCAAACACACCCTGTGTTATTGAAGTATTAGAAATCTAGCATATGTGGTTGGTGGCTATAGTTCATTATAACCGTGAATTTGCTTTGTGTTTGTTTAGCGAATCCACTGCATTTGTAAACAAAAATAATCGAAAAGCACACTAGGCCGGGGAACAAATGTTTTGCTTTGCCAACTGTAAGAACACCAACATTAGCCTGAATCCAATTAAAATGTTTTGGAAGACATCTACATCTTTCTTTGGTATTTATTTAGGTTTTATTTGGTTCAGTTTTCGCGACCGCTGTTTGAGGCAAATTATAGCTTGCATATTATCTGAAATTGCAATGTACTGTAAGAAAGCCAGTGTATACACTTTAATTTAAAAGTAAGAATACACACACACACACAC
>JBBJLR010087047.1:0-10473 GCA_037577145.1 Brachypetersius gabonensis | reverse complement strand
AGTTAACTCGCGATTAATCGCACCTTTAATCGCACCTGTATTAAATATACTGTTTTTAATATTCTTATAAATCTGCAAAAAGCAAACATATTTGTCTACTCCTGTGTTGATATTTATTAATGGCAAAAGTGGAATAACACTGTAAAAAAAAGACTGTAAACAAATAAGCGAATTTTTAACCGCAGTGTTCTTTTTAACACAGTCACACAGCTGAAGTTCAAATATTTCTGTAAAAACATATTTCTGTGAAAACACTTTCAAAATAAAAGGATTTTAAGAACCTACGTTAACGCACGATAAAATAATTGTCGCCGTTAAGTAAATAATGTGTTAATGCGATATATATATATATATACATTCAGTTTTTCCTCTGCTTATATTGGTGAGAGCAGCTTGAAGTAACTGCGCTTGTGGTCCCCACTTCGGCTGTCGTGCACAGGGTTCGTGCCACAGATGTCCTTTTATTTAGTTATTTTGTAATTTTCTTTGTCTGTATGCACTTTGAGATTTTTGTGTAAAATATAAAGTGCTATATAAATAAAAGATTATTATTATTATTATTATTATTATTATTATTATTATTATTATTATTATTATTATTATTATTACTTGTAAGAGTTAACTTAAAAGAATATGCTTAAAATCCCCAGTAAAAAATCCAGTATTCATTTGCTTAAAGATTGCTTGCTCCTGTTCTTTGTTCTCCATTCTTCTTTATACTCTAATTTTTCTTATAGATCTTGTAATTTCTTTTTATTCTTTTATTAATCGATTATTCACACACTGTGCTGATCTTTTTCATGTTCTGTTTGTGTGTATGCACACTGGCCTCCTTCTTCTTACCCATTTTTCTCTCTCTTGAATCAACAAAAAAATTCTTTCAAATATACCATTGTACTGTCTCTTCATAGTAATTCATTGTCAGATTATTTGATACTTTGAGCCATTCTGGGAGCTAATGTCTTTCTTTTCTAACAGTCATTCCTCCAGTCCTGAGTGTACCACCAGGAGGGGGTGTGGTCAATGTGAGCGAGGGCGGGACTGCAGAGCTCGTTTGCCTGGTGGACGGTAAACCCCGGCCGCCTGTGCTTTGGGCCCGTGTCAGCAAGGACCTACCCATGCCGTCAGGCGACTGGGTGGTGGAGACACGGGACGGGAGGCTAAGGTTGACCAATGTGACGCGAGACATGATGGGGGCATACCGTTGCCAAACGGCGCCATACAACGGCCTCAACATCAAACGCAGACAAGCTCAGGTTCAGCTTAATGTGGAATGTGAGTACCCAGCTTCCATCACACTGACTTTTAAATGAGCCTGGTGACACATACATGAAGCATCTTGAAGTCTGTGCACATGTGTTATGTTTTCGCCTTTCTTTATATGAATGCCATTCTGTAGCTGTAAACACACAGGTACATGAGCAGCACTGCAAGTTATTTTTTACATTTACATTCACGGCCTTTGGCTGATTTGGCTGATTTGGCTTATCCAGAGCGACGTACATCAGTGCTCAAGAAGTTCACATCTGTTTCTTACTTGAAAACCAGCTTAAATCCATGTCAACTATTTAACCAAGATACTGTAGTCGGAGCATCTATACAACGGTCAAATAATAATTAGCCAACACGTAACAAACTACAGGAAGTGTTTTTTTTTTTTAAAGTAAGCAGTAGAAAAGGGACATAGTTAATCGCCGAGGAGCTCCTTGAAGAGGTGGGTCTTCAGGCGACACTTGAAGAGGCGAGGGACTCCAGATCTGATCGGAAGAGGGAGTTCATTCCACCACTAGGGGGCGAGACTGAGAAGAGTCTTGACGCTTGTCTTCCTCTTCTTTTGAGCGGCGGAGGCTCAAGACGAGCTGTGCTTGAAGCCCTGAGCGGACGAGAAGTGACGCGTTGTTTGATCAATGCTGTGATGTTTGGGGGTGTAAGTCCGTTTTTGGCCTTAAAAGCAAGTGTTAAGGTTTTGAACTGAACACAAGCGCCACAGGGAGCCAGTGGAGGTCCTTAATAAAGGTGTGGTGTGAGTGAGTAAAACAAATGAAGTTTTTTATTGCACTGCACATAACTTATATGAAAATATCTTGGCCGTAGGTAGTATATCCAACAGGCAATTTACATTGTAATTTACATTGGAGGAACTGATGCTAAAGCTAGCTGGATTAGCATCGGAAAGTAATAAAATACGTATTTTTATAGTGTCACAAATTTCAGTCGAATGAGTTTTAGAGATCTAAATGCAGTATATCACTATAAAATGATTATTTCAAATAGACATTCTACAAAAAGCAGTTTAGCATATGCACATATTCAAAATGTGATTTCACTGTTTTAAAGCAAATTAAATGACAGAGAAACACATTACAAAACTGTCTTTTACAAAAGTAGGCCAAAAAAACCTGGTACTCTAGAATCTTCCATTATGCACAAATTGAATTGTCTTTCTAGCATGTCATCCCTAAATGAAAATGCTTTTTTTTTTAATGCATGATTTTATTTGGTAAATAACAGAACAACCATCTATTTGGCTGAACAGTGTAATGGTAGCTCGTAATTGCTGCCGACTCATTTGGTGCTACATGTGCAGCTAAGCGTGCGGCGATTATCTCAGCAGATTCAGGGAAAGCTGGCTTTATATTTTATACAGCCTGAATTTTGAGACACCTTTTTTAATTCCACTAAAACATCAATGACCCTGAAACCTGTAGACTCATTACCCAAACTAGGGGCCAAAAACATAATATCTACAGAGAGACTGAAACACGTTTATCTAAATCTATGGCACGTTTAGATTCGGTTTGATGAAAGCTGAACTAATGTGGGTTTAATCCATGCTTCAACACGGTGATTTGAGCTACCCAGAGGAGATTGGCCCTGCATCACAGATACACATACTCCATTTATACTCTGCAGCAGTCCACTATTATCAGTGATAATCCCCTCTAACCCCAGCCCCCGCTATATTTAAGCAGAGCCTTTCAGAGCCAGCCCACGTATTAATGCATTCACACTTTCAATAATGCATCCATTATGATGCTTGTGGAAAGTGTGTTTTCAAAGTGCCTAAACTAAAGGGACTGTGAATTCATTAGAGTGACGGGCTGATGCGAGCTGCAAAAAGACGGTGAGGATAACTCCACAGCACTCAGCACACTTCAGTCGTTTTCTCATGAGGCTATTAGCAGAAAGCAATACGCTGTGCCTTCATAATGGACTGTATGTATTTAACTGAGTCTCTCCAAAAAGGTTCCCTGATAAGCATTGTGTACAGGGAGCACATAGAGGAGGGGATTTGTGATCAATTAGGAAGGCTTGTGTAACAGTCAGGCTATGATCCTCTGAGCTAAGCTAATGCTACTTAAGCATTTAGCCTTAAAGCTTTAGGTACAAATACAATGGATCTTCTTATGATGCTTTCACTAACGTATGGTATTATGCCTAGTTTGGTTGTTATGTCTGATTGAATTAGTCTGTTTATCAATGTGAAACATGCTGTTTTGAGTACACACACACACAAATGTACATTGGCCTTATAATGCTATGTGTTAAATGCATCTTAAACATAATTTAACTACAGATTAACTAAATAGCAATTACCAGCAATTAACTTCAGCGTCTATTTCTCCTAGCCTAAAGAAACAGTTTTACAGTAATCCCCTAGTGTTACATGGATCAAGTCTCGTGGATCCGATCACACACAGCTTTTTCATGAGAACCTAACTCAAACTAGCGAATTCAAGTGCATTTTAACATTCTGAACGAAGTGCATGAACAAAGTGCATTCAGAAGTGCTTTAAAAACTGTTGAAAGATAGAACAACATTCTCTTTAGGCCTAAAACAAAATAGTGTATTAAAACAAAGACTGGCAGCCCATATATTAACTGGAACCACTGGTAAACTTTCTTGCTTTTTCAGAAACACAGACAGTGTGGGTGTGCTTGAAGGGTCTCGCCTTGACTGGGTTTCTTACTCTGCGTGGCGTTTGGGATGTTTTGATTTTATTTGATAAATTAATCCTGACGTTGAGAAAGTCTATGTGGATGCACCCCCTCTAGAAATGTTGGCATTGCGCGCTTTACAAACGACTTTCCGCGTTTTAGGCATTTTTTTAACCTAAACACAACAACTCGGTTTTTCATTGTACACAGGTGCTCTTGGAACGTATCCCCCGTGAATAGCGGGGGATTACTGTATACACAATTTCACACTCCTATCCCAGATGCAGTAGCTCAGCCAGGACATTTAAATTATAATAATAATATTAAAAATCTGAATCTCTGATGCCCTGTTTGTGCTTTCTGTTGTCTTGTGTTGTCTCATGTCTCATGTTTGTAAAAGATTGCAATTACGATGAGTACCTACTTGACATGACGTATTAAGTGGAAAAATGCGTAACGTCGATGTTTCGCTGAACTGCCCCTTAAAAAGGAAAAATTCTGCACAGCACAATCATTGCCAAAATGAAATGGTGTCTAAGCAAGAGCAACACAGTTTTCTTTACAGTGGTGGTGAAAGGAACCAGGAGCCATGGTGTCCACAATGCAAATAGAGCCATTTTATGTATTATCCTGAGGCATCAGGGAGGCTTTATATGTAATGATAATGGTAAAATAGCACTGAATCCAAAATCAATTTACTTTAATCAATCACTCTGTTCTGCTAAAAAAAAGCACACCACTGTATCTCAGAAGTATCATAAAACATTGTCTCAGGCATCAGAGAGCATATGTGTAACTGTATGTAATAACATAGAGACACTTCAGACATCACTGTTACAATGAAAGAATCTGAATGTTAGTTTTTCTAGGGCAGAGCATTTCACTCTGAATCATCTGAGGAGTTTAAATTTGCTGAAAGTTTGAAAACGTGGTGGAATTCTCTTTTTACTATAACACTGACCATAACCTCTACACAGTTAATCTAACCTTTAACCTTCGTACCACTACACCCAAACTTGCGAGTGCTGATAATAAATTATCATTAGGTTCAATTTCATTAGATTCAACTCTCAGAACTTACTGTTATGGTCCGCTATAAGTAAAGCTGTATTATAATATGATATTAATAATTGATCCGAGAAGTGAATATTCAGGTTTAAATGCACATTTCTGAACATTCAATCCTATACTTTTAAACTGATGAAAAGTTATCTTTGTTTTGAGGGAAGAAATGCATCCTTTCCATTTTGATAGTTTTGTCAGCATTTGACATCATAGCAGTCTTAAAGCTGTCAATGCATAAATGTTCAGTTGGATGCAAATGAAATCCTTGAGTAGATGATTATGTTATGCTTTCGTAATGATACAAATGGTAGAAGCTAATTACTTCTATGGATTAAAAAGGCTGTAATTACATATACTTGGAAATGGCAGTAAAGTAAGGGCTCAGGATGGGCTCACTATTGCCCTGGCTTGCTGCTGGGAAATGGGAAGAAAACTCCCATCTGTCCCTGCAGAGGCTAAACTGATCTGGCTCCCTCGTTCTCACTGTATGCTCTTTGATTACAGGTTTCATGCCCTCTCCATTCTGTCCCTCGCTCGCACTTTTCTGCTGTTTGTTTGCTTTCCCCCCTCTTGTCTGTGATCGATTCGCGAAAAAGACACCATCCTTTTTTATGGCAGCCCTGTAATTACGGAGAGACCCCCTCCTTTTCTCTTGCTCTGCTCATTCCATTTCTACGTATCTCTCTTTCTGTCTCTCTCTCTGTTTCTCTCTCTCTCTCTCACTTCTTTTTCTTTTGTCTGTCTTTTTAGTCTGCCTGTTTATATGTTAGTCTGTTAGTCTGTCTGCCTGTTTGTGAGTCTCTTGGTCTGTCCATCTTATGTTTCAAGGATTCCTTTCTTTCCCACATCCCTCGTTCAACAGCTTCTTTTCCATCTCCTTTGTCCTCCTCTTCGTTTTCCCCTCCACATTGCCCACTTTTTTCTTTCTTCCTTTCTTTCTTTCGTTCTTTCTTTTTTTCTTTCAATTTTACAGATTCCTTAGTTGTCTCCCTGAACCCACTTTTTTTTTTAAGTGTATTTGTGCTTTTTCTGTCCCTTTCCCCTTTCTCCGTCCTCCTCTTTTTCCTCTAGCCATTAGTCTTTGACTAATGTTAGTGTGCTGCAGCCTACTGGTGCAGAGACACGTCCTCTCACATGTGACCGATGATTATGCTCTGTTTATGGGAACTATTGTGTTGTGAAATTAAAACAGCCCCAGCGTAGCGTGCTTTACAAGAACAGATGAGGGGAGGGAGAAAAGGCTGTTCATTCTGACTCTATATAAACATATGGCATCAAGTCTGCTCAGATACACTGACTGTTACTTTCTCTCCCCAATTTAAATCAGGCTAAATTACAGTACACTGATACATATGTCATACCTTGTAATTACAGTTTCTTGAACTCTAGCCTTCTTTATTTTTATTTCCACTTTCTTTGTACCTTTCCCTGTTACATGTGCACACTGACACTGTAGCACATTTGGGAGAAGAGAAGACTTGATGAGTTTTTTTTGCTGAATATACACTACAGGCTCAAGTTTGGGCACACTCTCATATGAGCCCGGTCTCACGAGTTTTCGTGCAGCCCTCACAAAATACAATTTAATCAAAATACGAGCTGTGATCATGATTTAGGTCTTTACTTTTTCGATGATAGGACAACGGTTTACTACCTTGTATTTTAATGCACACTGCGTAACATCATCAGCATCAGCAGTAACAGGCACAGTAGGAGAGAAATAATGAGTCGATTCCTAACTTTAACCCTAAACCTAAACCTAATCCTAAACCAAACCCTAAACCTAACTTTAACCCTAACTCTAACCCTAACCCTAACCTTAACCTTAACCTTAACCCTAACTCTAAGCCTAACTCTAATCCTAACCCTAACCCTAACTCTAACCCTAACCCTAACCCTAACCTTAACCCTAACCTTGATACTAAACCTAACAATAACAGTCACCAGTAAGCGCAGATACTGGCGATGTTACGCAGTGACATAGGGTAATGAAGGGTAATGAAGGGTAATGAAGTGTTGTCTACCACGAAAAAAGCCATAAATCAGCAGCACGTAATTTGATTCAGTTGTATTTCGTCATGGCTGCACGAAAAGTTGTGAGATCGGCTTGCTCATATTTAAAATACATAATAAATAATAATAATAAATCATTAAACAATATGGTGATTTTCTGAAAATAAAACAGAAATACAGCTGATTTTATAATCTGTAGTGACACATTTAGTCATAAAGGTCAAATAAACCTTTGTTTTGAAGAAGACATATCAGGACTGTCTTTAGTGCACTGACATTCACTTTGTGTTGGATCATGAAAAAGAAAAATATAAAAAAATGTTTGGCTTAAGTAACATAATGTAATTATATAGTAGAATTATGATCTCAAGCATTTTTTTTTACAATTGTGGTAAGGGAGTTGCCTCTGTGTTCAAAATGCGGAGGGTTTGAATCCCAGGTATTGTCTCCACACACTGCTCCCCAGGCACTCCGGTGGTTCGCTTGGTAAATGGGTTAAATGCAGAGAAAGAATTTCATATTGTTCACACTGTGTGCTGTGACTTTGAATGGCCACTTTACTAGCTTCAGTGAACTGGACCTACACTTGTGTGACACTAAAACATAATACCAGTATTTCACAGCTGACACAAACTGAAACAGTCTAGTGATTTCCTTCTAAATGGCTTTATTTTGGTTGTCTTCATGAAAATGGAAGTGGTTTGAAGTCTTTCGATTCCTTCATTGCTATTTGCTATTTGAGATCTGTTTGATGTAAGGCTGTCAGATCTGCTCACAGGCTCCTTAAAAGTATTGTAATAGACTTTTAAGGGCTAAAAGGGGGTGAAGGGGTAGAAAATGTCCAGACAGAAACAGAAGACAGAATCCTGTGTGTGCTCTTTCCCTATACTGTCTGTACTCACACCCACTGGAGCTCGGTACGCTTCCCATACAGGCAAATGGCCTCACTCCGTCCCTCCCACTTCCTCTTGGGCCAACACTGCTTGCACCCACATGCATGGGGATACATTTCATTTAACAGTAGCGGGGGACAATAAATATAAAATTTTTCATGAGCAAGGGGACACAAATAATACAGTAAAAAAAACAAGAAATAAAAAAAATATTTATTATTATTATTATTATTTAAAATTAATAAAGACACTTAAGAACAGACTAGACATTGATTATCCAAAAAAATACAGTGGAGTCAGTTCGAACGTAGCACAGTGCTCATTTAGTAAATGCAATGTTAATGTTAAGTTAACATTATGCCAAGGCGTCACAAATAAAACAATGCATGGCGTGTTAGTTGCAGTGCACTATGCAACAAGCTATTGTAAACAAGCTAACGTTAACTAGATAAGTAATATTTTAATCGCTAATATAGCAAATTCATGAAAAATTACATGAGTAACTAATTTGTAATTAAATTAAAAAACTAAAAATACCTACTTACTGGAGTTAAACATTAACTGAGCCGCACACCTGACTCGTGTGTGAGTCCACTGTGAGGAAGGGGAGGGGGAACAGGCAGTGGGCCAAACCACTGTGAGGAAGGGGAGGGGGAACAGGCAGTGGGCCAAACCACTGTGAGGAAGGGGAGGGGTAACTCAACTAAATGCATTTTTTGCGTTTGTTTGTTTTTTCTACTTACACAATTACTTTTGGTATACATACATATATTTTTCACAATAGAGAGTGCTATTTTTTAATAATTACTTTTTGGGGGGGCATCCCCCCTGGGATTTACGCCCGAGCCCACATGGGCCATGGATGTCTTGTCAGTTGATAAAATTGCCTTTTAGGGGATGGATTTCAAATGTTTCACTCACAAGCTGAAAAGTGATGAGAGTTATTTGAACAAACATAGAACTATATTCGATTAAAATAAAGGGTTTAATATACCAGGGCAAAAAAAGTGTTGTTAATGCTTGGATACTGAATCAGTATACATGAAAAATATCGGATACTGGCTTACAATACACACGTTAGTGCAACCTTAGATACCTTTTTTACCATTACCAACAACATATGATGTATAAAGCAGGTTAAGGCTTTTCTAGATTCTTTACTCGTCACATGCATACCTATTATAAACTGCACTTACTGTATTTTAAGTCATTTTGTGTAAACATGATGACAAAAACAAAAAAATCATCAAATAATGGACCATTTTGTCAATGATTGTATTAATATAAGAATGTTTTACTTTTTGTCTAAACAAGCGAACTGAAGTCAGTGAATTACATTGTTCAATTTAAGTTTCTTGTTAAAAATATTTTGCAGATTTAGTTACTTAAGAAATAGTACAGTAGAAAAGTAAATCTAATCAGTCGACAGTGTATTCAGTTACATGTGAAGACTTTAAGCAGATTACAGTGAATTTAAATGTGTGAATACTGACCTGACCTCATCTGTATCGTCAAGTACTGTTTTTTTCTGTTACTTCTGCTCAAACCTAAGTAGTGCTTGACACTTTGAATATTAAATGATTAAAAGAAATGTGTTTTAATGGATTAACTACATTAGCCAACTCTTATGTATCATTTATTTTTTCTAAGTGCTCATTTTCATGTATATTAGCTAATTGCATGCATTTAATCAGTGGCAACACTGACGTACACAGAATGAATAAAGCGCAATTAACACAGACAGTATGGAAGCCTTTAATTTAGTCAATGGCCTCCATATTTATACAACCACTTCTTGCTGTCTGACTTTAATGAACTGGGCAAGAATTGCCACGTAAAAATTTTCTCAGAACATGCAGGGAAATGTTGTATTTTACCAGGATGCATTCCACCTTCTCTGAAATGAGTCTTTATGGTCATAGAAGACCAAGCTGTTATAGATCCAGACTAACCAAACAGATGTGTTTAGAATAAATGAGTATCCTGGTTAGGGCTGTGCTATATGGATACAATACCCAGTTGCAATTATATTGTTGTGTACTGCGATTCTGGTATTGAAAACATTAGTCATGTAGCAGTCCATCCTTGGGCCCATATGTAAAGTACAGCAAGACATACTAGTGCAGATTTAAAGATGTTGGTGACAATTTATTGGACTCCTGGTACATAGCACTGACCTAACCATGCCATAAACATGTTATTGCAGAAATCCTATCAATAAAAATGATAAAACAGTGCCATTTAACCACTACCAGCAATTGTTATGAGATGCCACAATGTTTGACGTCTTAATGATTATTATTAGATGATTATAATGCTAATTTATAACAAAAAATATTAACAAATATAGCAATTGCCAGCAATGGTAACTTAATTTGTCCTAAGCCATGGCAGCATGTGACATGTCTATGGTGTGGTTATCAGTGTTGGGCACGTACCTTTAAAAAAGTAATAAGTTATAGTTATTAATAAGTAATAAGTTATAGTTCTCACAAAAAGTAACTGAGTTAGTAACTGAGTTACATCATTATAAAAGTAACTAATTACCAGGCAAAGTAACTAT
>JBBJLR010087026.1:0-10474 GCA_037577145.1 Brachypetersius gabonensis | reverse complement strand
GCTGGAGGTAGGATTCGAACCTGTGACCTTTTTTTTGGTTCGGAGGCAAGTATCCTACCACTAGGCCACCACCACCCTTTCAAAGACAAAGTGGCTCTGCAAAGTCACCACGTGTCTGTCATTCAAATGGCCATATTGACAAAAATGTGCAAAGAGGTAATCTGCAGAAAATACCTTTGTCTTACACATTTTTTATTTTACAAAACAATTGCTTTACACCTTTATAAAGACCCTACCCTGTCCTATCCTGCCCTGTCCTACCCTATCCTGCCCTGTCCTACCCTATCCTGCCCTGTCCTACCCTATTCTAAACTGTCCTACCCTATCCTACCCTGTCCTATCCTATCCTACCCTGTCCTACCCTGTCCTATCCTATCCTACCCTGTCCTACCCTATCCTACCCTGTCCTATTCTATCCTACCCTGTCCTACCCTATCCTACCCTATCCTACCCTGTCCTATACTATCCTGCCCTGTCCTACCCTATCCTGCCCTGTCCTACCCTATCCTGCCCTGTCCTACCCTATCCTACCCTGTCCTATCCTATCCTACCCTGTCCTACCCTATCCTACCCTGTCCTATCCTATCCTACCCTGTCCTACCCTATCCTACCCTGTCCTACCCTGTCCTATCCTGCCCTGTCCTATCCTATCCTACCCTGTTCTACCCTACCCTGCCCTATCCTACCCTGTCATACCCTACCCTACCCTGTCCTACCATACCCTACCCTGTCCTACCATACCCTACCCTACCCTGTCCTACCATACCCTACCCTGTCCTACCCTGTCCTATCCTACCCTACCCTGTCCTACCATACCCTACCCTGTCCTACCCTACCCTGTCCTTCCCTACCCTACCCTATTCTACCCTGTCCTACACTATCCTACCCTATCCTACCCTACCCTGTCCTACCCTACCCTGTCCTACCCTATTCTACCCTGTCCTACCCTATCCTACCCTGTCCTATCCTGCCCTGTCCTACCCTATCCTACCCTGTCCTACCCTACCCTGTCCTAATCTACCCTGTCCTACCCTACCCTGTCCTACCCTACCCTGTCCTACTCTACCCTACCCTGTCCTTCCCTACCCTGTCCTACCCTATCCTGCCCTGTCCTACCCTACCCTACCCTGTCCTACCATACCCTACCCTGTCCTACCCTACTCTGTCCTATCCTATTCTACCCTGTCCTACCCTACCCAACCCTATTCTACCCTGTCCTACCCTATCCTACCCTGTCCTATCCTACCCTGTCCTATCCTACCCTGTCCTACCCTACCCTGTCCTATTCTACCCTGTCCTACCCTACCCTGTCCTGTCCTACCAAACCCTAACCTGTTCTACCCTACCCTGTCCTACCCTACCCTACCTTGTCCTACTCTACCCTACCCTGTCCTACCCTATCCTACCCTGTCCTACCCTACCCTGTCCTATTCTGCCCTGTCCTACCCTTGCCTATTCTGTCCTACCCTACCCTACCCTGTCCTACCTTACCCTGTCCTTCCCTACCCTGTCCTACCCTGTCCTACCCTATCCTACCCTGTCCTACCCTATCCTACCCTGTCCTACCCTGCCCTGTCCTACCCTGCCCTGTCCTATACTACCCTACCCTGTTCTACCCTGTCCTACCCTACCCTGTCATATCCTACCCTGTCCTACCCTACCCTGTGCTATACTACCCTGTCCTACCCTGTCGTACCCTTCCCTGTCCTACCCTTCCCTACCCTATCCTACCCTGTCCTACCCTACCCTGTCCTACCCTGTCCTACCCTACCCTACCCTGTCCTACCCTACACTACCCTAACCTATCCTACCCTACCCTGTTTTACCTTACCCTGTCCTACCCTATCCTATCCTATATATCTATACCCCATAAGTGCTTGCTGGTGTGGAGTGTATCTAAATCTAAAAGTTTGCAAACATTACATGATTGCTGTGGACATGGCCAGCATGTTGATGCTCAATACTTTCATGTTTCTGGCAGTGTCCAGTTCTCAGGAGCGCTTAGTGCTCTTTATAAGTGCTGCAGCTGCTCTGCCCAATTCAAGTAGTGAACACAGCTCCTCCATTCAAATGAATGTATCTCCTGTGTATGGAGGCATAAAAGACCTGCACTAAAACAGTTCCTGGAGCCTATATCAGGAAGCTGTGGGAGCATGCTGGACAGTCTTTGTATACGTCAATGTCTGCCAGATGGGTTAGGCCACAGTTCTAAACATCTGCCTCTGCGAAGATCACGGTAACTAAAGAGGTGTGAATGAAGACAGAGGTAGAACACATAAAGGTGGACAGTTTGCTAGATGGTTTCTGCCAGGTTGTTGTGTGGGCCTCCCCCGAGGGGACAGGGGTTTCTCTGCTGGAAAAAGCATGTGGAACTCAATGCTTTGCCTGCAGCAGTGCTGGAACTTCAAGGCCCTGCCAGTCAACGTTACTGCCACAGACATGCCAAAGAAAAGCTCTAGAAATGTGCTCTTTTTGCTACTGCCAAGGTGCAAAAGAACACATCAAAGTAGAAGATATTTAGGTAAGTAAGTAGGTTATTGGAACTAGACAACATTTAATTAAAAATGGAAAAGTTTAAATATCAGAATTGGGTTGAATAGCCAAAAACTACTCAAAAAAATCTTGTCACTTTAATACAATAACTACTGAAATTGAAGTAAGAGTTATCATTTAAATCGTTACTTCAGTAAAGCTAGGAAACTGTATAGAAAAAGACTTTTTACTGTAAGGTCTTGGTTTTGTTCTGGGGACTTTTATTTTGATATTCTGGGTGTATGTTTGTGTCTTAAGCCACGGTGTCAGATGTTCTGTATTAATTGATTGGGCTTTATGATTGGTTCTTGTCTGAGTGTGTTTTATATTTAAGTTCTTTGAGTTCTTGTCTTTGTTGCTGGTCATCCCTCACATTTACCTCCACACTGCCCAGTCCTGATGTGTCTTCTGTTCGTTTGCTTTTGGTTCAGCCCTTGTGCCTTTTGTTTTAGTTTTGTATAGAGTCTGTGTCTTTTGTATAATAAAATCCATTCAATGGAACCTGCAATTGCGCCTCGCCTCACTCCCTGTTCACGGCTTGACGTGACACTTCTGTAGTGTCTTTATTGGATCATTTCATTATCAAAATAGGCATGGTTTAGGCTGCACTAAAGATCATCATAACAAACACAATATCAAAATATGATTTGTCTTCAAAAAATTGCAGACCAGAATATTAAACAGCCGATTTGTAAACTCAGATCAAGTCAAACATTTTTGAGATTTAACATGAATTACTGATATGAGGCTCTTGATTAGACTCTTGATTGGATCTTGAACTTGGATTATATGTTCATTTCTTCTTTTAACAGATTCTTCTTTTAACAGTAGCTTTTGAAACAAATGCCAATTTGCTTATTAACAATACTGTGTTTAATGTCTCTTTACTTTCCTTGCAGAGCAACGTTTACTGAAAAGAGCTGGTGAAATAGAATTCTTGCACATACTTGCTCAACAATTGCTATATTATAAAATAACACAATTATAAAATAACACAATTGCTAACAGCCCAAACCCCGTTAGCCAAACCTCCAACCTACCATGACAGGTTTTCTACATGCTGGATGTCAAGTTGTGTTGACTTGAGCTGCTGAAAGGTTCCCATTTTTAGGCTGACAGAGGAGAGTGTGCATAAAATAATTAAGTGTAAAGTGTCCATTTGTCACACGTGAACACACCAAGGCACACAGTGTTAACCCATTCACACAAGTAGGCAGCGACTCGGTGCCTGGCCAGCAGAATGAGTACTTTCTGTTCACTCATAAAACATGAGCTAAATTAAAAACATTTTAAAAGATAACAGGATAAATGTAGAGATAATGGAGTAAATAAATTGTTTCTCACAACTGTACCTAAGTTAGTGCCTTAAAAAGTACATTTTGCTCAAAAAGCTACTGAAATGGAGGTAGCTCAGTGGGTAGGATACTTGCCTCTGGACCAAGAGGTCATGGGTTCGAATCCTACCTTCAGCACCACCACTGTGTCCCTGAGCAAGACCCTTAACCCCAAGTTGCACCAGGGAGAGACTGCCCCCTGTAGGTAGAGAATGGAAGTTGCTTTGGATAAAAGCGTCTGATAAATGTCGTAAATGTAAATAAATATGACACAGTAACTATAACACATTAGTAACTAGTCCTGTTCACTGTGGTTTGTCATTTTCTGAACCTTACATTATCTTACTTAAACCTGCCAGTATGGAACATAAATTGAACGTAACTTGTAATAAACTGCATGCATGTAACTTTCTACGTAAATGAACTTTAATTACAGTTTTGCAAACAAAACCGTATCTTAAAAGCTCTTTAAAACTGTCCATACAATATATTTCCAAAACTTATTATGAAAAGTGTGTCTTTGTGTCGTGAGTCGCATTCTGTGGTGATGATTGGTTTCTGTCCATGTCTGCTAGGTATTTAAGTTTCAGAAATGTTGTATTCTGTGTCGGTCAACCCTCACGCACCCTTATGGATACTCTCACTCTACCCGGTCATCGTATGTTTTGTGTTTTGGATAATGCAGGTCACTACAAATATTCTCCTCCACTGACAAAGCTATTAATGCGATGGTACTGAATAGAAACCATAAACAGTTCCCAAACAAAAGTCTTGTTTTGTTGAGTGGATTTCTGAACAGGGTGTTGTCAGGATATACTTATTATCACATGCCTTAAGGGTAATTTGATGGTCTCAGCTGTTGTTTATGTTCGGAAGAAGATGGGGGGACTCAAGCATGTAGCTGCCGATGCCTGAATCCAGCCACCGGGTCCCAGAGCATGGCGAACAGGGAGGGCTCACTAGAGGAAGTTATTCTTAGCAGACCCATAGGCAAGGGGACTTTCTCTTCCAGTAGTGTCATCGAGTCTCTGCCAATCTGCTGAAAAGCCAATTCTGAGACTGGCTAGGGGCTGGGGATGTGTGTGAGAGCATGCTGTGTACTTTATAAAATACTAACATTTCTTCATGCTTGAGGCTATGATGTGTTAAAAAGGTGCTCAGGTGTGATCTTTGCAGGACCCACTGGACATGTATGTGTGTGTGTGTGTGTGTGTGTGTGTGTGTGTGTGTATATATATAAAAAACACACACGCACAAACACACTCTATCCTTTTCCTTTCTCCAGATCATTTCTCTGTGCTCAGTTCTAGGTGGCCTTCTGCATTTAGGGGCAGCTGGTGGCCTAGTGGTTTTGGCCCTGTGATCAGAAGGTTGTGGGTTTGAATCCCAAGACTGCTAATGGCACCACTGAGCTACCCTTGAGCAAAGTACTGTCCCACATACTGCTCCCCGGGTGCTAAATTCCTGGCTGCCTGCTGCTTCTCTTATGAATGGGTTAAATTCTGTGATGTGTTCATGCATGACAAAATAGTCCCTGTATTTATTATTTACTTACATCAGCCAGCAAACTGGAGCACTGCAGCTTATAATACATATCCATTCCACACAGTTCAGATCCTGTTCATAACTGTATTTGCTTCTATAGATTTTATTACCTTTTTTCCTTACAAAATTCTCTTTAAGTTATTTGTATCTCTTTATTTAATTTATTGCAGTGTTGTCGCTGATTTGGGAAACGTTCATGTTGTACTTAAATCATGAATGTCTGTTTATCTTCTAGCAAATCTTAATCCAGGATGACTTGTTTACGTGCTGTGATGTTGTTTATGTCCTCCCTGTTCCATGTGTCCCTGTTTTTGTTTGCCCTGCCGTATGTCTGTCTATCATATGAGTTTGTTGTTGTTTTAATGTCAGTCTCCGCCCTCATCCTGTCTCCTCCTCAGTAGTTCCACCTGCTTCTTGTTCTTGTGTCTTCCCCAGCCCATGTGTCTCTGTCTCTGGTTAGTATGGTTAGTATATATAACCCTGTGTTTCAGTTTTGAGTCGACAGCTGAGCACCAGACGGCCATTCTGTTTTTTTTCCAGAATGCACAGGTTGATCAGAAGGGTTTGAATCCCAGGACTGCTGGTGGCCCCACTGAGGTGTCCTTGAGCTCCCGGGGTGCTTTGTTGGTGTCCGCCACTGGTTTACTAAGTGAATGAATTGCACATTGTTCACGCTGTGTGTCCTGCTGTAGTGTTTACAGTGAAGGGACCTCTTTATAAAACGCCTGCCTGTGATCCAGAAAGTTGCAGGTTCACACCCCCCCCAACCTTTTATTTTACAATTGTGTCCTTAAGCAAGACACTTAATCCTCATTGGCTGTCCCTGTAACTAATGATTGTAAGACACTCCAGATAAGGGCGTCTGCCAAATGCCACACATGGATATTCTTTTGTACCCCTTCCCTGATTGATACCTTTCAATGATGACGTCCCTTTTGAAGGCTTTCTGCAGACTGTATCTTTTGCAGAAGGACCAAGAAAATGTCCAACTAATCCTACAGGAACAGCCACTTTAATTGATGTTAGGTTTATACTAAGTGCTATTTGAACGCCCGTGTGAATAAATGAGTGCGAGTGTGAAACACATCTTTAATTATTAAAGGGTTTGCACTCTAATGAAGATTTCTGTCATGATTAGTGTTTAGTTTTATTTTCATCTACTCTTTAGGTCAGTGTCTGTTCTCCATCATTCCACCTGCTGCTCATTTCTGTTAGACTCTGTTTCACCCTGCATGCGACTCTCCTTCCTGGACTGTATGTCAAGTGTAGGTCCAGTAAATGTGTTCTGAACTGTGCACTTTTCATGATGCCTTGTGTTGGCTTCCAGTACCTGTTTATAAAACAGTAGTATAGAGGTTCACCCTTCTGCAACATAGAGAACATGACTCGCACCATAAATATCCTCCGCCTTTTTTACTTTTTTGTGGCAATAAATATATTTTTTCTGGATGTTTTCACGCAAGGGGGCTCAGGGCAGGCTGTAGCCGACCTGGATGCACTTTTTTCCAGATTGAAATTAAAGTGGTCTGAGGGCAGATTTAAGGTTTAACACACAACCATGTGGTTTTTCACTACACATGGGTGCTTTTGGAATTAAGCGGGGGGTTAGCGTATATAGTTTTCTGTAATACAATAAACTGTACACATAGTTTTCCATTCATTATATAATGTGACCTTACATGCTGTAACAATATCAAGTATAGGGTTTGCTTAGGTATTTGTCCTTATTCTTCTCACAGATTTTATAGAGATCCTCTAAGTTGTTGGGAGGGCACCGCTGGACAAATCCAAAAAAGAACTAAGATCAGGGCTTTGCCTTCAACCTTTCTGTATTTAAGCCATCCTAGTGTTGCTCTGGCCTTATGCTTGGGTCGCTGTCATGTTAAAAGATACCCAACCCATAACAGACTGGAACTAGACCTTCTGGAATATTCCTTGTCCCTGTTGATGAAAACTACCCCCATAGCATGATACTGCCACCGCCATATCTCACCATAGGTATACCGTGCTTCTTTTGACATCTAGAGTTCTTTGTAGTTCTCATCTGACAATGAAACCTTCTCTCACATTTTGACCGGGTCATTTTCATGTTCTTATGTGGACCTTCCTAAGGAAAGGCTTCTTTCTTGCTACTCTCCTTCAGAGGTCTGTGTTAGGGAGAGCTTTTGAAATGTACCTTCACTTCAGTTTCTGCCAGAGAGCTCTACAGACTTCTGAGAGTGAGTGGGGTATTTTTAGTAGCCTCTCGCTCTCTGGTTGACATCTTGCTCTGGTTGTGAGTACCAGCCTGTTCTAGTGAGGGACTGTGTGCTGTCTTACTTAAGGACTCACAAATAATAACTAATTAAGTGTTGGTTGGTTGAGGAAATGGTATTTGAGAAACTTAAAAAATAGGCTATATATATATATACATAGGCTATATATATATATATGCGATGTGTGTATATGCAGGACAAACTGTGTAATGCTATTAGGGACTGCCTTGCATGTGATACTGTGTTTGTGTTTCCACCAGGCTTGGATGACTGTCTGCAGCAGTACATTAAGAACTTTGAGAAGGAGAAGATATCAGGTGAACAGCTCCTGCACATCACCCATCAAGAGCTGGAGGAGCTTGGTGTCACTCGCATTGGCCACCAAGAACTCATCCTGGAGGCTGTGGATCTGCTGTGTGCACTGGTGAGCCACATTAGCCACTTTAGCTCATAGATCACAACAGACTCTAAATGTCTATTGGTTGCCATGCAAACACTGCTACACTACTCTAAGGCATTGCTTGTACAAAGATGGTGATCTACCCAGAACCTGTTACAAGTACCACTGATCAATGCTGTTTAATATACTGTCACCCACTCTGCACATTGTAGCTGTGCAGGGAAATTTGCACATGAGATCAATAATGTTAAAGGTTATTCACAAAGAAAAAAAATGTGTACACAAAGCTTAAAATAAATGCGCAAATTTGGCCAAATTAGCCTGCGAGGTGACAAACTGCATCCCACAGGGACTTGGATTACAGTTTGGGGTTTTTGCTGCTTGATTAGAGCTTTTCTCACTGCAGCAAAGGTCACTGCACTAGCAGGCATTAGTTATTAGACCATGTCCTAAGCCACAGCTTGTACTCTGCAGAAAGCACAAACTCTATGTAAAAATCAGCGAATGCTAGCAAGAGCCACAGCCGGCTGCGGAAACATTTTGGAGTATGGAGGGGGAGATAATAGAGACATTTTGCTCCATGCTAGCTGCTAGCGGTTGCTGATGTGAATCAGGGCAGATGTCAGCATCCCTGTGGCTCAGCGTTCCTCTGGGACTGACCCTCCAGGGCCGCTGAATAAAACGCTTGTATAGGAGCAAAGCAGTCACTAATTCTCAATGACAGGATCAAGGATGCAGAAAGTAATCGTTTATTGGCCTTCATGAGCATTTCTTATAACAAATCTGCATTGTTGAGTTTACACTTAAAGATGCTCAAGTGAGTGCTCACCCTGATGCAGTGTGTTACTATGATGAACAGAGTTTTTACTTAGAATGACCATTTAGCCGTTGAAGGACTTAAGTGGTCTATACTACCAAATTTTCTCAGTGCATAAATAGAAAAAAATATATCAAAACATACAGAAACTAAAAGGAACAACTGTACACTTGCATGTTACAGCAGATAACTGATGCTTTGGCATTGGACATACGCACAAACTGTAGAATGAGAAGAGTCTTCAAACTCCAACTGTAAACAAATATTAATTATAATAATAACAACAAAAACAAGATCTATTTCCACAAGAAAGTGCAAAGTGTGATTGCATGGTTGCTATAAAACATAGAAAACATACGCTATAAAACTTTCAAATATTGGTTTTAAGGGTAAAAAACATTTGAAATTAAAAAATAAAACATTTTAGGTACAATATTGTGATTACTTCCCCATAACAACCTAAGCTGTCTCAAGATGACAAAACCATGTTATGACTTTTTATTAATTATTTCTCACTTGGGGCTATTACATGTAAAAAAGGATGATGATGATGAAGGTAATGATGATGATGGTGCTGATAGTGATGATGATGATGATGGTGAGGATGATGAAGGTGATGGTGATGATGGTGATGATGGTGTTGATGGTGATGATGGTGATGATGATGGTATTGATGGTGATGATGACGATGATGGTGATGATGACGATGATGGTGATGATGGTGATGATGGTGATGATGATGATGATGGTGAGGATGATGAAGGTGATGGTGATGATGGTGATGATGGTGTTGATGGTGATGATGGTGATGATGATGGTATTGATGGTGATGATGACGATGATGGTGATGATGACGATGATGGTGATGATGGTGATGATGATGATGATGATGATGGTGATGATGGTGTTGATGGTGATGATGGTGATGATAGTAATGGTGATGGTGATAATGATGATGGTGATTGTGATGTTGATGGTGATGATGGTGGTGATGATGATGGTGATGGTGATAATGAAGGTGATGATGATGGCGATGGTGATGATGATAGTGATGACGATGATGATGGTGGTGATGATGATGGTGATGGTGATAATGAAGGTGATGATGATGGCGATGGTGATGATGATAGTGATGACGATGATGATGGTGATGGTGATGATGGTGATGGTGATGATGATGGTGATGATGATTATCATGATGATGATGATGATGATGATGATGGTGATCATGATGATGATGATGATGGTGAAGATGATGATGATGATGATGGTGATGATGATGATGATGATGATGATGATGATGATGATGGTGATGATGATAATGGTGATGATGATGAGGATGGTGATGATGATGATGGTAATGATGGTGGTAATGATGGTGATGGTGATGATGATGATGATGATGGTGATGATGATGGTGATGGTGATGGTAATGATGATGGTGATGGTGATAGTGATGATGATGGTGATGGTAATGATGATGGAGGTGATGTGATGATGATCACATCACCTCCAGGGTGGTGGTGGCCTAGTGGTAGGATACTTGCCTCCGGATCAAAAGGTCACAGGTTCGAATCCTACCTCCAGCACC
>JBBJLR010087015.1:0-10474 GCA_037577145.1 Brachypetersius gabonensis | reverse complement strand
CAGCACAGTACAGTTTAGAACCTGATACAACTTCAGTAGCAGCACAGTACAGTTTAGAACCTGATACAACTTCAGTAGCAGCACAGTACAGTTTAGAACCTGATATAACTTCAGATAAGTTAAAATACAGAACGGTTCCTACAGATCCACAGCCAAGTGCCTTTAGCTCCAAAGACTTTCACATTGTAGGACCAAGATTGGGAAACAGCCAGAGAAGAATAATTTCTGGTTCCCTAAAGAATCTTCAATCAATTGTTGATAAGTATGTTTCTTCAAATGAGAAAGTATGTGATGGTTTAAAGGTGGTATTGTAATGTTAAAGCTTTTAATAAAACAGCTTTGTAATGTTAATTCTGTAAACCAGTTACAGGTGCTTCTCTGTGTCTGAACCAGAACCATTTAGTTAAAGTCATTAATGTAGATGTAATGAATGTTATTGTTGTTAATGTCTCTTAGGCCTTTGTTCATCTGAACTGAAGCGAAGACGGTCGGTGCTCATTAGAGCTGCTCTGACATGGCAGAGTTTGGGCTGATCCGAGATCAGATTGTGGCTCAGCCGGCCAGGCTGGTGAGAATTCAGTGGATTTTTCTTCTCCAGGCAAGAATCTTTACAAGTCTCCAATCTTCACATCAGATCCAGGGGAAATAAGGGGCTTTGGCTCTGCCACCCATTAGTGCTGTGCATGTGTGTTTGGACAGGGCTGGTCTGGGGTACGCTCTTATGACTGGACTGTGTGTATTTGTGTGTGTGTTTGTGTGTATTTATATCTGTTGTGTTTTTTTTTGTTTTTGTTTTTGTTTTTGTTTTTTTTTTGTTGCTGTTTTGTATTCGTGTGTATACTCTGATAGTTCTAATCTTGCTGAGGATTTTGCCAATGTATTGACCACAGTGCCGGCTGAGAGTAACCTTTCCCTGCAACTCACAGCTGCCTCAGGACCCCTAAGTGACTCTACACCGAAGCTACAAGGCCTCCTGGGCCACCATAGACATTTTTATTGTCCAATTTGTTGCTACTGTTGTAAGTGTCCTTTGGTCTGAGAACGGCACTACAGTAATCCCTCGCTTTTCGCGGGGGTTACGTTTCAAGAGCACCTGTGTATAGTGAAAAAACGTGTTATTGTGTTTTGGTAAAAAATGCCTAATAATGCCTATTTTTATAGTGTAAACCCTAAATTTGCCCCCAGATATGATCCCAGAACACTTTAATTTTATTTTAAACTCGTAAACCCGTATTTAAATTTAAATTTCTTGCCAAGGTATGCAACTCAGAAGGTCGCGGGACAAAAGTATTGGGACACCGCGGCAAGATGAACGTGTCCTCTTATGTGAAAACATCCAAACAATTTATATTTATTGCCAACAAAAGCAAAAAATGGCAGAGGATATTTGCAGTTTCTGCTTTATTGTAGATGTTTCTGCATAAAACTCGGTTCTCAAAGAAAATCAGCGTGTGACTGAATTTGTGACTCCTGATCCACGTAAAACGGGGATTACTGTATGTAAAGAAAACTTAAGTGCCATCTTATGATTAATGTCAATGCAAATATCTAGTGCTTCACAAGCCAATATTTTGTCATGTACGTAAAGGTCACGAAATCTGCATCACTACCACATTCCTTAGAAGCACACCAGATTTCATGGAAATTCATCCATAGGAAGTGACATGTTTTCATATCTCAGAACTGCATAAGCTAAATTGTTGAAATCTGGTCTGTTTATACTTGGGTACATTTGCTCACATCTCCTGTAGCTCCATTTAGCTTCTCCCCGAACAATGCCCACCGATGGCCAATCAAAATTCAGCAGCCAATGCATGCCTGTGTGAATGGTCAAACTTACTGCAATTTTTGTAACTCGTTTATAATGGTATATTGTTGCTATTTAACCAATTTCAATCAAATTAGCCCTACGATGACATGAGAACATATTTTCCATTGTTTTTCTGACATGGATTGATCTTTCTTTAAAATAACTTTAGTCTTATTTCGCCTTTTGGGGAAGTGGTAAAATCATTGTACAGCTTGGACCCCACTGATTGCTGTTTATTCTCTCAGCTTCTGGGGCGGTCATATTTTATTATTATTATTATTATTATTATTATTATTATTATTTTGTGTTTTTGTGAATGTGTTTTTGTAAAAGTCTGTGTGTGTGTGTTTGTGTGTGTGTACCAATGGCCAGAGGGAAATGGTCCAATCTACTATCTGAGTCCACTTCCTCCACACAGATCAATAACTCCTTATTTCACTCAAATCATATTGATCATCACAGCTAAGAAACAGCACAAACTCCACTGAGGTGGAAACTATTATAAAGAAACAAACGATTGCTCAGACATAATGCAGTTATTTCTAGAGATGATTAATTTTTCTCACACATGCACACACGCGAATGGAAGGGTTACAAATGAAAAACAAAATCCAATATCAAGTCTTAGTAAGATGTTAGTCCCCCATGACCTGCCTGGAGAGCTTGGCACAAATCCTGTGGGTCTCTGTACTGGAGGTTGGATCTCTGTTCTTTCAGAAGATGTTTTGATGGTGGTGGTGATGGAGGACACGCTACTTTGGAATGTCCTATAGGCATTCAATTAAGTTGAGATCTGGTGACTGTGAAGGAATTAACATATGATTTACATTTTCATGATCATTTTCATAACAGTCAAACCATTCTGTGACCTTCATGCCCTGTGGATGGGGGCACTGTCATTCATCAGAACAGAGACGGTTCTTCATAGGATAGAGGCACGTGCTCCTCCCCCATTCCAAGGCGACTGCTGTGGAGATTGTGTTTTCTGTTGCTTTGGACTAGAGATTTTGAAACTACTCACTCAGACTCACTCAAAAACTACGACTATAGACTTTAACTATAACTCTAACCTCCTCCCTCAGAAACCAACAAAAAATTTCTAGTGACTCGTAACCCTTAGAACATAAGCAGCACGAATCTGTGCCAGAAACGCAACAAATTGCTGTCACACGGCCAAACAGCTTCTTATATGGAAGTTCTCCCAGTGTGGACTGATGCTTGAGATGTAAGACGTCTTCCTGTTTGATGTTCCTGTGTCACGTAGAACCAAAATCTGTAATTTAAAAAAACAGGTAATGTAACAATAAAAACACTACTGAGGTTTGGAAAATGGAGGCACACAAAAATGAACAAATTAGAAACAAACAGAAAAAACAATGTCACAGGAGAACTTTCAGGATAGTCTCCACTCACAAGTGGGTTTTGGGAAACCCTCAGAGGGAGGGTCTCCAGAGAGCAGCCGAACGGCGACTAGAGTAGGTTGCGTTACCCTTTTTAGAGTCTTGGTTCCTCCCAAGGCTTCTTCCTCCCTAGTGAGTACTAGGGGCTCAGACCTGGATCTTGTAAAACTGCTTTGCGACGGTATTGGTTGTAAAAAGCGTTCTATAAATAAAATTGAACTGAATAAAGGTGATTACCCAGAGTAACTGGGTTGTATTGATTTGCAGTGGCCCTTCCCCCTCAGTGGAAAGCATGTCAGGAATATGCCACCAACACAGAATAACAGGGTCACAAGACCCCCTCACTGTAGTGGTCTAGAATTCAGCCCTGTACTGTTCTCTGGGTTTACATCACCTTCACATCTTCCCAGCGAATCAATGGCTGTGATTTACACCACGGACCTCTGGGATGGTCATTCGTCTCTGTAATGACAGGGTTATGCTCTACTGTAATGTCTCTCTCTCTGTAGATGTGGAAGGTCTGGGCGTCGTCAGAAACATGATACAAAAACAAAGACATCGGTTGTATAACAGATATTTTTGGTCAATGTTTGATGTAACACCACATTAATAATGAACAAAAACGCTGGGAAAATGATAACATTTAAACATTTAAAATGTAAAAATGCAGTGATTAATAAATACAATTATGCCAAGCTGCTGGTCAGAAAAGCAGAAGAACTGGAAGAACTTCATGCAACTTTATGCTAAGTGGCAACCAGTCAGTTTGTTGATATGTGGTGCAAAACTGTTGGGATAACAACACTCATGTAAGGAATCAACCAAGAGAATAATTGATGAATAAGCCAATTTGTTAATAACATGGGACAGTATTATTTTAGATTATTTTTTAGTAAACTAAATCAGGTTATTTTGGAAGCAAAAAAGGTTCTACAGTCCTGCATAGATGTATTTTCTTAAGATTAAATCACAAACTCCACACTAAAATAAACACACAACGAATCTTACCACACTGAAGTCACTTGGAAGTTCAGTTAGATTATATTTTATTATTTATTTTTATAGATGTGGCAGTTAAACTGTTTTGATACTGAAGAACTAATAAAACTTTCTTTTCCTTTTGGAAAATAACTCGTGTTTGGTTACTTTTTCTGCCACAAAGTAGCGAAGCATATTGTGGTTTAAACTCTTGACACCACATTACAACGACTTGACCAGACACTGCGGGTGGAGGGATACATACTGGGTGTTGTAAGGTAAAATAGCCTCAGAGAAAATTGATTTAATTCAGATATGACACGACTCCACTTGTGGGTTTGGAGAGCAAATATAAGGATTATATTTGTGTTGGAGATGTCTGGTTCCATTCACCACCATGGTAAAGAAATCTGAGACCCTACAATGAACCATTTCACACCAAACTCTCTCTGACTGACTGTTTACATCTCAACAAAAAATGGTAGAATTTCCCTTTGAAGGGTAATTA
Source organism: Brachypetersius gabonensis (assembly GCA_037577145.1). Classification (NCBI taxonomy): domain Eukaryota; kingdom Metazoa; phylum Chordata; class Actinopteri; order Characiformes; family Alestidae; genus Brachypetersius; species Brachypetersius gabonensis. The sequence continues at coordinate 5,778 of JBBJLR010087015.1, read as the reverse complement.
AGTGTTTTGTTATTTGCAGAAATGACACTTGCACTGAAATGTACACCCTACACTCCATCAAACCTTGAGCTCAACCTACCATGACCTCAATACCACAATACAATCCACCCCTATACTTTATTTAATATCCTTCAGCAGGACATTTTAAAAATACCTCTCCAGCCAGAGCTCACAAAACTACCACACCTCCCTCACACCGGGCAGGGCCTCTGTAAATATTAGTCCTCTGAAAGACAAACATACATGCTGAGAAGAAAAGAAATGCCAGGTCTGCTGTATTCGACTTTGAATATGTGCAAACAGGACCAGCAAACTTATCTCTGTCTGCGTGTATGAGGTAAACTCAGTGATTTCTTATTCGCAGTTAATGCAGGAGAAATAATTTCTCGCCGGCCATAAATTAAAGTCAAGAGCTGTTTCAGACATGTTAATGTGACGCCTGCCGAGGCCTGCCCGAGCCTGTTTACGTGTCTGTTGGAGACTCAGAAAAGTCAGCACACATGATGCAACCGGCATCTTTTAACTCATTTAATGACTTACATTGGCATGGCCAGTTCAGCAGATATCCCGCATAATCAGTCATGACATCAGTAAGTAAACCTCTATAAATCAGGACACCAATATGTTTTTTTCTGCAACCTGATTCACAAGTTGCTTGTTTTTTTAGTTCTGTTCGAGGAACTTAACAGAACAAAAACAGCACCAGAAACAGAATTTTTCATACTTAATTATAGTCTAATGTTTAGTTGTCTTGAAATCTCTTAATACCGAGTCCGTTAAGGGCTTTTTAACACTTAAGATGCAAGAAGAAGACACAGGAGAAGAAATGGATGAGTCAAGAACAAAACAGTGACAAAGTTTTCATTTTTAACTGAGAAAGAGGAACAAACAGCGGTTGATCACATTTGGTGGGGTCTGAGGATTTGCTTCAGCTTTGGAAGGTGAAGTATTAAAAGGAGTGAACCAAGAGCTCTGGTGTGAAAGAAATTTGCCTTTTGTTTACATGTGAGTGTTTCGCCTTCTCTGACACAAATGGAAATTGTCCTGTAAATGCAAAACATGTATTTAAATACACCTGTGGCTGTAACCCTTCAGTGCATAGCGTCACACAGTTGTGCCACTGACACCATTCCATTAAAGTGTCCCGTCACACCTGAGTGTTTTATAACATTCAGGAATGAACATTGCAACATGTTCTAGGGAATGTGATCATTCTGTTATACGTGAACACACCATAGTACACAGTGTGAACAGCACAAAATTCTTCCCTGCATTTAACCCATTTAACCCATTTAACCCATTTAATCCATTTAACTTGTTTAACCCATTTAACTCATTTAACCAATTTAACATATTTAACCAATTTAACTAATTTAACCTACTTAACCAATTTAATACATTTAACACATTCAACTCATTTACCCCATTTAACTAATTTAACCCATTTAACTTGTTTAACTGATTTAACCCATGTAACCCATTTAACTCATTTAACCTATTTAACTCATTTAACCTATTTAACTCATTTAACTCATTTAACCCATTTAACACGTTTAACTCATTTAACCCATTTAACACGTTTAACTCATTTAACCCATTTAACTCATTTAACTCATTTAATCCATGTAACACATTCACCAAGTGAAGCAGTGGGCTGACAGGAACACAGCACCCGGGGAGCAGTGTGTGGGAATGGTATCTTGCTCAGGGTACCTCAGGGGAACCCATGACTTCCTGATCGCAGGGCTGCTGATTTTAACATTTTATTTATTTATTTATTAACTTTATACAGGTCCTCTTTAAGACTCAATGTCTCATTTACAAGAGAGACCAGTTCCTGACAAACATATTAAGATTACAACAATAAAAGAAACAAAATAATAGCTACTTATGTCTAATGTATAAAAAGCAATTCAAGATTACAGGTCATGTGCCACCACACTTTATATTCATGAAATTTGACCCATAACTTCAATAAACTCTAAAATCATCAACTGGCGGATCTAGTGAACACCGTGTCAGCTGTTCAGATGCAGCCCGAGTTCAGTGTGATTAATAGTTGCACAAAATGTAATGATTGACATTAGTAATGCCGGCGAATGACGCTGCCAAGCTGTTGTTTTCATTAAACTGTCTTCATCAGTTATTTATCGTCCTGCCATATTCATTTATAACTACCATGGCACTGTAACCACAGCAACCGCCGCTTGTGCTGTTAAACAAAAAACGTGATCATCCTGTCAAATGAGTCAGTGTCAAATGAGCCACACCAGCATCTGAGTGAACATCATCTCACAGACGAGGAAATATTTAGGTACTCTGTAGTCAGTCGGAGCGAATACAAAAATAATACGCAAAATAAAGTGATGCTGCACAAGCAAAAATCTCAGCAAGGGACACAGGCATTAAAAAACACTCTCCTTTATTACATAACAGAAAAAAATAAACAGACAGCTTTCTGTTTTTATGCTTCTTACAAGGGGAGTTTATTAGTACAGTAAATAAGTATTATACACAACTGTCACTCTGTGTGCTGAACAGAGATACATTAGGCAAAAAATCATAACAGTAAAGCAATAAAAGTAAGTAATACCATTTCGCCCTGTTTAGTTTCAGATCTGGGCAACACCAGCAGACCAGCTCCTGCCTATCTATTGGGGGTTCTCCACGGACTGGGACCAGCTCGGTTCGGTTCGGTTCGGTTCTACTCTGTTTAGTTTTGTTTCAAACCTACAGTTTTCCACTACAACTGGTTGCTATAGCGACCAAACATTCTGAGCAGCAGCCCGAGCGGAGCCTCTAAGCTGAGGTAAACAACTTGCCATCATTACAATCGCCAGCATGGATGAAATCAGAGGGCTTTTATTTCTTTTCCTTGGTTTGTGGCTGTTTGGAAAAGCAAAAAAAGTGAGTAGAGTTGAACCAAACCGAGCAGGTACCAGTCAGTGGAAAACCCTCACAAGAGGTCTTGCAGGCTGATATTCATCAAACATTTCAGACATATATTTATTTATTTGGAAACAATGATACATTAAATTTAATTCTGTATTAGGTTGGAAGCCAGTGTAAAGACCTGAGGACTCGAATAAGGTACTCTGTTTTCATGGTCCTTGTTAGAATTCTAGCAGCAGCACTTTGAATAATCCAGAGTTGTCTAATGGTCCTTTCGAGGAGGCTACTGAAACTAGAATTGGAAAATTGTAATAAAAGCAGAAATGCATTTCTCCATATCTTGCTGTGACAAACCTCTTGAGATCCTGGAAATCTGTTTTGATAATAGCTTTGATGTGATCATGAAACTATGGTCCCATTCATAATTACACCAAACATTTTAGTTTGGGTCATTATCTTTATTGCCCTAAATTCCAGCCGTTTATGTTTCAAGGTATAAACACAACGTGTCTACACTGCAATTATTTTCTGTAAAGGGCTAGATAGAGCTGAGTGGCAAAATAATGATAAGCCTTGTACTCTTGGAGAGAATTTGACTGAGAGAAATCATGTACAGGTTGAACAAAAGGGGCCCTGGAGATGGCGATATTAGATACAGAAGAAATAACCTCTGCTTTCTAAGTACATCCTAAACCATCTGAGTACTGTTCCTGAGATCCCGACCCAATTTTCTAACCTGTCTTTGAGAATGTCAGAGTCGTCTCTGAGATCCAGAGGGTCCAAGACAGTTATTGTACCTCAATCTGTATTCAGATGAATGTAATTTAATACCTTTACGAGAGCTCTGAAAGTCATCCAAGTAACCATTTAAAGTCAAGTCATTACTGATTTGGCTGAAAACTACTTTCTCAATAGCTTTGCCAATGAATGGGAGATTTTAAATAGTTATTATTATTAGTTATAGTTATATACGTGTGGAGGCGATCAGGTTATTTCTACAGGAGTGGGTTTAATAACAGCAGTCTATAGAGTTTCTGGCAAAATTATTTTTAAAACAATTTAAAGAATCATGAACATAAACTGAAAAGACATTCTACCTTAGAAGTAAATTCTGTTATCAACAAATATTAGAAAAGATGAGATGAGATAAACCTTAACAGCAGAAAGTGGACAGAACAAAGGTAACAGCAGCAAAACAATAGATTAAAATGATACCATACAACAGTACAGTATAAAATACACTATACAAATACTCTAAAAATATAAATATGGACTTCTGTGTGTATAAAAAATTATATGTATGTATGTATGAACCTTGAAAAGTATACAATTGTTGTAAAAGAGCCTGGAACCGGTGTTTGTTCTCCTACACACTCACCGTTTGCTGTTTATCTAGACGGATTTACACCAGTTCTAGACTGTTTTACACCGGTTATATTTACTGAAATCAGAGTTTACTGAGGGTTAAGATGGTCCACAGGCTCTGCTGTTGTAGCTAACACACTGGTGTTCTCATTAATGTCCCTGTTTTTGACAGCTTTGTGTCTAGTTTGGGTGTTGGAACAACAGGCCCTTCAAAGAAAACGCAAACGATCAGACAAATATAAGTCCTCTACATTCACAGAGTCCTCGACTGATAACTAATCCTGTGAATGACCTCTGGTTCAATTGGGGCCAATTACACACTGTACCAGATCAAATTTGTCACAAAAAGCAATGAGTTCTTTAGACGTGCTGTCAATTAAAAGCTGCTATTCCAGCATAGCTGTGGACAAAAATTCTCTTGATGTTGAAATGCATCAGTGCTACAAGCTACAAGCCATGGATAAAGCTACAATAAAGAAACCCTGGATATTCATACTTGTTATTGAGCTTTTATTTTATCTTACAAAATATCAAACACATTTTGCCTTTTCTTTATCCGATCAGAAGTCAATCTTCTTCTTATCTGGAGATTACTGAGATTGACTTGTTTGTCCTAAACCCCACTTTAGAAGAAATAAGGAGTAAAAGAAAAAAATATATCAACTTTGAGACAAATTAATATCAGAGCAGTGAGAGAAAAGAAACAGGATTTTAAGATCTTAAACTGGGATTGGGCTGAGATTAGAGAAGCTGAATTTACCTTCATAACTTTCAAAATTAGACTGGTCTGACAGAAGACAGAACTGAGGTCAGTTTAACATCAATATGAGATTCTGACTATTTTTTCCCACTTCTTAAATTCAGCTCCTGAGAAAGAGCTTCTCTAATCTCAGCCCGATCCCAGTCTAAGATCTTTAGATCTTCAAATCAAATCTCTTTTCTCTCACTGGTCTGATCTTTATTCAGCTCAGATCTTCAGATCAACCAGAAGATCCAGAAGCAAACTTGTTTTTTTTTTTTTATAAATGTCTCAGTGATCAAATTCAGCTGGTTTTGATTCACAATTTTTTTAAAGAGAAAAAAACTGAGAACCAATGAGAACAGCAGAATAACTTCTGTCTTTAGTTGATTTTCTCTTTTACTCTTTATTTCTCCTAAAGGGGGGTTTAAGAGAAACAAGAGATACTCAATAATCTGCCAAAAAGAAGATGATTTATATCTGATCAGACAGAGAAAAAACTGTTGTGAGCAGTGGAATCTTCCTTTGGGAGGATCCCAACATCAACACTGTACAAGAGTTTGGATATCATCGATACTGGCCAAGCAAACTAGTGCTCTCTATCATAAAAGTTTTCTATCATAAAATGTGAAAAAGGTATAAATTAGGCCAAAACTGATTTATTCTGATGTACCAGTCATTTCTTACAGGAAGAATTCTCTCAGTTCATTTACGGCATTTATCAGACGCTTTTATCCAAAGCGACTTCCATTCCTTAACTACAGGGGACAGTCTCCCTGGAG
>JBBJLR010087004.1:0-10474 GCA_037577145.1 Brachypetersius gabonensis | reverse complement strand
CCATTCACCTCCACTATATTAGTGTTGGAGATGTCTGGTTCCATTCACCTCCACTATATTAGTGTTGGAGACGTCTGATTCCATTCACATCCACTATATTAGTGTTGGAGATGTCTGGTTCCATTCACCTCCACTATATTAGTGTTGGAGACGTCTGGTTGCATTCTGGAAAGAGATCAGACCCTCTAGAATGAACCGTTTCACAACAAACACACTCGAGAGTAAATAAAGGGGGGAGTTTTTTGGAAAATCATTGGAATTCCCCTTTAAACAGGAGCCTCTGAAGGTTAACGCTTGTGTGTTTAAGTGTTTTGACAATTGTAATTATGCTAGCTTTGTATGTTGCAGCTACTGGTGAATGGCCATGATCTCTTAATCCTCCACCCCTCTGTTTTATCCCTCGCAGACCAGTCGGAGCAGTCGGACCTGCCGGGCGAAACAGCCTGCACTGTGTAAACCCTGCAGATTACTGGGATCTCTGGAAGTCAGTGCTGAAAGATGATACTGTTTATAAAGCAGGGATGATTTTCCCTTGTCAGTGGCTGCTGCTTAAACAGCGTAAACAAGCCCGCCCTGTGTTAATGCCGCCATTCAATACGGCCTAATACCGAAAACAAGCGAGCGCTCCTTGGTTTGGGCCTGTAAAAGACGCCCGTAAGCACAGCCTGGTAAGAATGTGCTCCAGTCATTAAGACATACCTGGGGAAGCTCAGGTTTGCACTCTGAGGGCATCTTTATAGTGGTGGAGATGCATCAGGGGCTTTATTGCAGTGACAACGTGAGCCAGCAGTCAAATGAGGGTAATAAATATTTCAAAGAGAGCTTTTAGATGCCTGTGAGCCTCGCTGACCTCACAGGGGAAGCTTTAGAAATTTCTCTATGTATTAATATATATTTACACTACCAGTCCAAAGTTTGGACACACCTTCTCATTCAACGACTCCCTTTGTTTGTATTATTCTTGTATTATTGTAGATCAGTATAGAAAACAAACTAAATGATGAAGGATCACATGGAATTCTGCAGTAAACAAACACAGAGTTAAAGAAACCAGAATCTGTTCTGTAATAAGGAAAGTGAAAGTGAAAATCTGGTCATATGTGAACACACCACAGCACACAGTGTGAACAGCACAAAATACTTCCTCTGCATTTAAAACATTCACTAAGTGAAGCAGGGGGCAGCCATGAACACAGCGCCCGGGGAACAGTGTGTGGGGACGGTACCTTGCTCAGGGTACCTCAGAGGTGCCTAGTGGTCCTGGGAATCAAACCCAGACTTTCTGATCACAGGGCAAATGCCTTAACTACTAGGCCACCAGGGAATGATGGACTGTTGATTTTTACTTAGTTAAGTGGTTCTTGCCATAATGTGCAGTAGAACCGTAGTGGAACACTAACTGTGGACCAACCCGGCTCACAACTGATGATCCCAAACACATTAAGAAGGAGAGAAACTCCACTAATGAACTCTTGAGGAAGAAACTCCTGTTAATTAAACACCATTCCAGGTCGATTCCTCATGAATCTGAGTGAAAAAATGCGAAGAGTGTGCAAAGGTGTCACCAGAGCAACAGGTGATGTTTTCAATATTAATCTACAATGTAGTCGATAATAAATAGATAAAAAGGGCGGTACCGTTGGCGTGAGGGGAATCTTAACACGAGACCACAACAAGACGAGAAACAGGGCAGCAGGGAAGACAGACACACATAACATGTGTGGAGATCCTTCACTCTAGACACGCAAACAGCACGGAGACCTGCAGAACCTGTGTTAAAGTACAGTAATAGTACCGGCACTCTGCATCTGAAATGGCTCCGCTAGCTAACTTGATGCCCTAGTGCAGGATGTTTATTCTTTTTGGTTCTGTTTGGTATATTTAGTAAATGAACAGGGAGGGTAGATGTGTCTCATGCCCTGTACTGTATTTATCATTTTCACAGAATCTGTGAAAGTTTTCCATCTCAGTCGTTCACGTTTGGGTTGTCAGTCACAGATGACACACACTGGGCTTGGAAAGACCTTCAGAAGAACTTCCGCACCTCCGACCCAGCAGCATGAGCGGCAGCACGAGAAAACAGGGCAGAAAATAAAAGTCTGATTCATTAGAGAAGCGTGAGGGGTTTGGCAAAACACCGGTGCCGCCTGATGACTTACGCACATGTGGAGCGCCGCAGTTATGACATCACACTGCCACGGCAACCACTCCACTCAGGCCCTGCTCCTCCCCTCACTGGCCACTTTATCAGAAACACCCCTTTTTATTTCCACTCACTGGCCACTTTATTAGAAACACCACCTTGCGCTTCCAGTCACTGGACACTTTATTAGAAACACCAACTTGTTCTTCCACTCACTGGCCACTTTATCAGAAACACCACTTTTTATTTCCACTCACTGGTCTCTTTATCAGAAACACCACTTTTTATTTCCACTCACCTCCCTTATAGCTCCACTTTGTAGGTGTACAGTTACTGACTACCAATCAAATGGATAAAAAATATCATTGTTAGGTCGTGTTACTGTGTAGTAGCCCCTGTCTAGGAGGCTTCAGAATACAGGACGGAAGCAACAGCTGGAATCGATAGTCCTGATGATGCAGAAAAGCTAGATTTGTGTCAGTAGACCAGCGTGGACTTCTGTGGCCCAGATAAAATTGGGTTAGAGTGGAGAAATAAACCCTGCAAATGCTCTTCTCAGGTGAGGAGATACTGAGTCGAGTGAAATATAATTAGCATGCCATAAGTACAGTAGTCTATGTCAAACACAGTCCAGAGCACATGCTAATAAAAGCACCAGGACAGCTGTTCTTTAAAGGTTAAAGTAATTAGGTTTTTGGAGTACATGAAATGGAGTACATGAAGACCTGGACTCACTAACTGGTCACCCTGGTAGAAACACTGGAATTGGTTACAGGCTCATTTGCATATCTCAGCGTCGCAGAAGCCTATATCGCCATGACAACTGACAGACCATTTTACAGCCCTAGTGGACCAGAAACATCTACAGGGAAGCATGGTATGAGTTCTGATTGGTGAAACATCTGAAGATAGATGTGAACAACCTTAGTTTAACCATCAGAAGGGTCCAGAAGTTTCTTCAGATCATTTTCAGATGTTTCACTAATCAGACTCGAAGAACCTTACTGTAAGCATCAGAAGGGTCCAGAAGGTTCTTCAGATCATTTTCAGATGTTTCACCAATCGGACCTGAAGAACCTTACTGTAAACATCAGAAGGGTCCAGAAGGTTCTTCAGATCTGATTGGTGGGGACTAGCTCCTGTGCTACGGAGGGTATATGCTAAACCTGGTCCGTCTGAGAAGCCGTCCTTTCGCCGTGTTCCTCCGAAACCCTGCTTTATGTTGCCGGAACCTTCTGTCTGCCAGGCCAGAAAGGATCCCGCTGTTTCAAAGAAACGAACGGCCGAACTTTCCACTTCGGCAGTGCGTTAATTTGTCATGCGCCACACAACTTGCTAAACTATAAAGAAAGTGTCGGATCTCGCAAGCCAGCCCCCGGGGGTCCTTCAGGACGGAGAACCAGCGCAATAAAACACCTCTCGCAGATCCGGATGAAAAGGGGGTGAATTCCTGCGCTGGAGTGAAGGAGGCCCTTCACGCTCGGCTCTCGGGATTCATTCAGCTCCCACGCCACCACACACCAAGCTCTCCCTTTCTCGCACCCCCCCCTCGCACTGTCCTTCTCTCTCTTTTCTCGGATGCTGCAAACGTGAAAGAAACTCTGCGCCACAATGGGTCCCTGCTGCGATTCGCTATTCGCCTGAGATTCACTATTCGCCTCGCTATTCGGTTAAAAGGACTCGAAACTGTAAACATCAGAAGGGTCCAGAAGGTTCTTCAGATAATTTTCAAAAAAACAACAAGAGGAAGGTTTCGGAGGTGATCTACAGACAGGTGCCGCAGATAAAACCAACTATTAACGACAACAAAAAGACAGTTCACCCCCAAAAAACAACCATAAACTGGTCAAAAGTTTCATAAATCTTCCAGAAACAGAAGGTTTTCCTTGTGTTTAAACTGGAAACTCTGGCTCTAGTGGCCACTGTGGCTGTAGGACATGTTTACGCCAGATGCAGCAATAGGTGTGTTTTTCATTTCGGTCCCTTGACCTCAGCGATCCATGACCTCAAAAGACTGGAGGGAATCCTAAAAAAGGAAAGTGCTCATATCTGTGGTCTGCAGTGATCTACGATTATATAACACATTTGTGTTTAGGGCCCAAGCTTAAACACTGTTTTAAGAAGTCTGGGAAATATACCAGCTCTGAAGCAAACCGTGTTTCCATAAGTTATGGAAGTCAACGAGATGCTCCACACGACCAGATTCTATGCCAAGAAGATCAGTGAGAGTGATCTTCTCATATGTTCCGAGCAGCTGACGACTTCGGTGATCATCTGGAACTGTATTCCTGCCACAAAAGCAGACAAACGCCTCCTGTTTCTGACAAAGAACTGGCCACGTAATGCCTGAAGGCCCAGATTGGGCTAAACAGGGAGCAGTAAGCATCTTGCCTATCAGGGAAAGGAGCCTGCCGAGGATGTGGAGGGGGAAAATGCTGGTTTGGACCGAAGATCACTGTGAAAGGAGTGTAGCTCATTCATGTGTTCAGTAAGAAGAAAAGTAAGGAAGTAAGAAGAGAACCCTCTCAGGGTCTCTTTGTGTCAATTGTCAGCAAATGAGGAGGATCAGGCTTTTCTACATGTTGGTCCTAAATCTCCGACCTCACTACACCTACCAGGGGGCCGAGGTGGGTCCACCATGGGGTTTAGATCCTTTAGCTATGTTGTCCCTGTCTCTATAATTCCTTCCCTCAAGAAATCCACAGACTCTCCTCTGACTTTCAAATCCTGTTGCCTCTTCAAATTTCCTTATTCGCATTGATATTGTCCCTTGAATATAGAAAACACCCATTAGTTTTGCACTCTTGGGATTTTATATATTTTATTTTTTATTTGCCTTCTTTTAAATAATTAATGTTATGCTTTGGTTTACTTCTCTGTAAAGTGTCCATGAGAGCCATTAAAGGTGCATTTAAATAATAATAATAATAATAATAATAATAATAATAATAGCTGAACAACTGCATAGGTACCACAAGGACAACCATCAGGTTGCTACTGTTGTTTTCTTATAAACACAGGCTTACCAGACCTGAAGGATGACATCAAAGAGTTCCCTGGACTACTTGAGAGATTTCCTGTTTCTAAGGGCCTAAATATGGCTTCATTGTAGGTTTGAATCCACTTGCAGTGATGACTGGGTGGAACCAGCTGTAGAACCAACTGAGGGGTGCTTAACGTACTTGAGTTGTGTGAGCTAGAAAAAAAATGACGATAGATTTGTAATATGTGGCTGCACGGCTTGGCAACAGCGATTAGGCTCTAGAAAAGGCCCAGAGGAGCTATAGGAGTATGGCTTGCTGTGTTTTTACTAAGGTACCAGGGTAGCTGGAACTGGAGAAGAACAAAAGAAATAAGAAAAGAGATACATTGAAGAGTCATACTTTGTCCTGTGGTGTCCCTCAAGGTTCAATTGTGAGACATCTACAGTTAGTCAGGCCAGTGTGCTGCAGGTCTGTTTGTTGGTTTTCTGCTGAGGTTCTCTAAAGCTCTGCTTTCTGCTTTAGGTTGTCCTGCAGCTTTTCTTCGGCGGGTCCTGTTGTTCTCCTCCGTCCGTCCTTTCTCAGAAGGCTCTTCTGCGGGGAACAGGAAATGCTCCTGTAACACTAACTCTCAGTATGTCTTCCCAGCAGACGAGCTGCTCCCTGCTCCTAACGCTCCGTCTTGTCAACACTTTCCAAAGATAACAGCCTGGACCTCAACCGCCAGAGCGAACCTCTGCAAGGACCGCCTGCCAAACGTGGTCAGCTCCAGATCTGAGATCGCATGGGAAGGAGATGCCTGATGGGTACAGAAATGGGAACAGCAGGATAGGAGAGTGGGTGGGTGTCATCAGGACAGTTCTGAGGTCAGCCCTCCTCACGGAGTCTCGTTGAAAGGCTTAATTATTTCCTAAATTATGACGGTGGTTAAGTCATCCAGGGAGGATAAGAGGGAAAGAATGGCCGGTTTCACTCTAATACGCATTGAAACCATGTAAACTTGTCCTTATGGAACCCACATCCTCTGTGAAAATGTGACATTCCTGAATATCAGAGAAATCAAAGTGACTCCACAAGCATCAATTCATCAGGCCTGTGTTCGTTCGAGAGCATTAACTCGTCAAACAGATCGATGGTCGAGCCTCAGCCGGAGTCCCAGTTTCGCTTTAGCATCCAGGCCCAAGACAGACCGTCTTTTTGGTTTTGCTCGAGAAAAGGTAAACTGAGACTTCCTGGAAGCACAGACGGGGGAAAAAACAACTTTCAGGGAAGTAATGAGAAACCTGCCATGGAAGTATGCACACTCACACACACCACATGACGTCCGAACGGGAGAGCATTCCTTTTTCCCTCTTTCTCCTCTCTGGGTCCTGAAAACCTGTCCCCTCCGTTCTGTGAGGAGGAGGGCATGGATGTAGGCGCAAGGTCAAATAATGAGCGTAAAAAAGGGCTGTAAAACTGCAGCGAAGGTGCAGGTAGGATGCTGGGAGGGCGGCCTGGCCGTCACTCTGCGCGACACATGAAAAATCACTGCCCAAACTCGGGAACTTTCCACAGGAAGGAAAACTTGAAACCAAATTCCAGTTTACAAGCTCGGCCTGCCGGAACCAATTCCAGCTATTCACACACACACACACACCAAAAAAACAGTCCAGTATTGCTGTCAAATGAAGACATTTCCAAAGAGAGAACCTCTGACAATTCTCAGCTATTTAGCGTGCTGACCTGCCCTTACTTCACCCACAAATATGCTGTTTCGTAGCTGCTGCTGCGAGACCGGGCCCGATTTAGAAACTTTCAATACGTTCACAGAAGTCCAGAAATGTAGAGATTTTTACACAAAGTTAAAAAATGATTCGTAAATCATAAACAATTAGAGCGTTAAAAATTATCCAGAACATTTACAAAGTGTAAAGAAACAATTTAACAGATGAAACTTGAATAATTTGTATAAAATGTCCATTAAGTTTTAAAGAATCTTCAAAAATGTACAGAAGATTTAATAGAACATTAAAAAATCCACAGAAAATGTTACAGAATCTTCAAAAATGTACAGAAAGTTTTATATGATATTCAGAGATCTACAACATGCAGGAAAGTTTCTAAATTGTTTACATGTATCCATGTATATATAGAATGTTAATAATTAATCAGAAATTTGTTTAAAATGTTCAGAATGTTCAAAACTGTGCAGAAAGTTTTAGAGGCCATTAAAAATGTACAGATCATTTTATGGAATCATGCTGGTAAATGAGGGATTTTTGACAGTGTTCTGGAAAGCTATGAAGGATCATATTTGTGGATAAAAAGCACAAATAGGTCAACAAGGCAGCAAGGAAGGAACACATGTGAGCTGATGCTCTCTGGGTGGGGGGGGGGTTGGGGGGGATTTCTTGCAACAGTAGCGAGCTGGCTGCTCTTCCTAATGGGAATAAAATGCACAGCTGCTCGCAGAAAGCATGGATATCAGATGGCCTGCAAATAAGTAACTATGTCGAGCCACAAATCATGAAGGCTGCTATAAATGGACCCCTAAAAATTACATACATTTATAAATATATATGTATATTCCCTTGCTCATTTTGGGATGTGCGTTGCTGTCACACAGCTCAGCTTTCCGCAGCTCCCTAAAAATAATCAGCCCTTCTTGTCGTGGGGGTATGGTCCTTCCCTCGGCCCATCCCGCTGACCTGCTGTGGCAGCGGAGCTCTTTCAAGGCTTCTCAAGAGGGGAGGAAAGCAGGGGGAGGAAAGAAGACGTCCACAGAAGACGGGATTGTCTTCAGCCAATCAATCAGGCAGCTGACACGAGGAGGGGTGACCCCCTGCGGGGAGGAACGAGAGGGTCTTTGTGGAATGACAGCGCTTCTCTGCTGGTCTTCCAGCACAATGGAAGGAGCACCCAGAACTCTCTGCCCACTAAAGGCCTTTCAAGGATGGTGCACCCCCAGCCCCCAGTAGCTCTAGACCAAAAAGACCTCAAAGTCCACAAAGACTCTTAGGGTACAATCCAGGACCCGTAGGTGTGGTTAGGATTCATACAGATACCATTACTGATATGTCTAATCATATTAAGAGCCCTTTCTTGAAAACAGAATGTTTGATGCTTTTTCTATGTTTAAAATGCTACATCTGGAAAACAACTCCACCCTAAGATAAGATTGACAAAATGTCCTCCATTCTCAAAATATATTTCCTCAGGGATCCCAAATCTAGGGATAATAACATTTGCTACGACTTTTCCTACAACTTTTCTGAAGTAGAAAGTTTTAATCCATTGTTTTGCACATATTTCATATTTCAATCTATTTTTTTGGAGTAATTTGTAAACCCATATGGAGTAAATGTCTGATTTATCATAGATACCATCCCTCCTGTTGAAGAAGGATGGGTGTAGATCACATCCATATCCCGGTTCCTCGTTTACTTGCTCCCTGCTTTGCCCAATATTGCTTCTAATTTTTTGGAGCACTCATATCTTTACGGATATTTGGTCTATTTTATCATCTAAGACTTATTCTTGCAAGAAGGAGCAGTGAGGGGCCAAAGCCTCCCATGCTCAATCATACAGAATCTTCTCAGCCCTTATGTAGGACTTTGACACTATCATGGTGGACAATGAAGCCCATGTTGCGTTCCTGCTGGTCCCAAGATTTTTGATGACCAAAGATGACCCCACAGTGCCCACAGTGCCCCTGTTTTGTAGAAAGGAGCAGATATCACCAAGCTGGTCATCTTCCATCGGGGACGTCTCAAAAACAATCAGGTCCTTCAAGAGATCATTCCGCTTCCTGAGTGCTGTGTATGTGTGTGTGCTGAGTCTTACGGGGTTAACAGGTGGCACTCTGAGGGGTTTAGAGGGTTTAACCTCCTCTGATCCTCTCGAGATGATCCACCTGTCTTTCACACAGCTAAACAATCACGTCCATCAATCATCTGCCCAGCTAAGAGCTGGAGACCCAGCAAGACTGAAACCATCAACCACGGGAGTGAACACCCGATCTCTGAGGTTTATTTGTCTTTTGAGGACATATTTTTTTCTAAGAACATCTGAAACATTTTAACACACATCTGAGGTCTTTGAGGAACGTAAAGAACCTCGAAGAGATTTCAGGACCATCTGCTTATTCTACTGAAGAATTTTTTTACAAAACTCAAATCCGACTTGATCGCGATTCTTTCGAAAAAAATATAAAATGCAAACATAGCTGGAGGAACTGTGGGCCCTGCGAATGACATTGTCTCGCCAAACTGTTTAAGTTTAGATTTGGAATGTAAAAATATTTGGAGAATTTTACTAAACTTTACTAAATCTGCTTTAAAAAACCCAAAAAATCAGTGAAATCCAGTGAAATTATCTCACAACAAGACAATAAACTGCATTCTTCTCACTCATTAGAGAAGTTTTGAATCGCGTCCCTGTGTCTGGAAACGTTTGATGTCTATCCCATGTGTAAAATGCTATATTTGCATTTGTAGTTCTAAACACTAGGGGTGGAACGATATGATACTATTGCGATCTTTCTTTAATGTTACAATATTATAGCGATTCTTTAATGCCACATGCAAGAGTTTCATGATTACCTCCTTTCCCAATTTCACAGGAGAAGAACAAGGTCCGGGGCCACCTTCTGGACCTCAGAAGATGTCTGTACCAAAATAAATGGCTATTTAAAAATGATTAAATAATTAAAAATGAATAAATATCGACACCTGCTGCTGTACTGACATATCTTGCTGGAAAATATCACAATACAGTGCACTGATTTATATTATCCCCCCTATACTAGATATTATGGCTTCTTTGATACTCATTTAAAGTTTCTTTTACCGGTTTTTCTGCTTAATAGAA
This sequence comes from Brachypetersius gabonensis, assembly GCA_037577145.1. NCBI lineage: Eukaryota > Metazoa > Chordata > Actinopteri > Characiformes > Alestidae > Brachypetersius > Brachypetersius gabonensis. The sequence goes on along the minus strand of JBBJLR010087004.1, from coordinate 499 downwards.
TAATTTCCATTTCATTTAAATAGGTTTTCTCATGCTTTTGCAAGGCCATTCATATAAGAAACTACAATGAATTCCAACCCCAGATCAAATAAAAGAGTCTGAATGTTTCAATGCCCCTGTTGACCTGGAGAGACATGGCAGGTCCTGGAAGCAGCACATGGCTACAGCAGCACACGGTGTCCAGCGCAGGGGGCCGCAGGGGTACAGCCTCATGAGCCGGGAGGGTTCAAAGGTGCTATTTTTGTTGGGTTTTATTTGCATCCTGCAGGTCCTAAAGCAGCTGACACAAGGAAAAGGTCACCACCACATCTCTCTCGCTCTCTCTCCTTCAGCTCCCACTCAACCCTCCCAACACCCTCTTATCTCTCCGTCTCTCTGAGGGACGAATACATCCAAGTGGCCCCAACAACCTCAGCCCCCAACACCCCCACCCCAACACACCCCACACCCCCCCAACACCCTCTTATCTCTCTGTCTCTCTGAGGGACGAATACATCCA
>JBBJLR010086983.1:0-10475 GCA_037577145.1 Brachypetersius gabonensis | reverse complement strand
TGTGTGTGTGTGTGTGTGTGTGTGTGTGTGTGTGTGTGTGTGTGTGTGTGTGTGTGTGTGTGTGTGTGTGTACAAGACATATGGACAAAATTAGTCATCACATCAGCCGTCCCTTGAGCAACTTGAGAGGGGAAGGAGAAAAGGGTCAGATTATACAGAGAAGTCTGGAGGTCAACTAGTCTCTCACTCACTCTCTCTTCATTATTCCTTTATCAGGGAGGAAAAGGATAAGGAAAGGAGTCAAGTGGTCATCTCTTTTCATTTCAGTCCTTTCTCTTTTTTGTGTTCTGTATATTCCTGACAGTGAAGAAGGACTGAGGGTTATCTGGGCAGGGCGAAGACTAATGCCTGAACCCCAACAGGGGACAGCCAGGGGACAGCCAGGGGACAGCCAGGGGACATGCGAAGCGACTCCTTGGTCTGTGCATTTTTTCCAAATATTACGTTTGCCTGCTCAGAGACAGAAGTGATACAAATAACCAAATCGATACGTTTAAGCACATAATTCTGCCTCCTGCTGGCACTATTTTACTGTAACTTGAGTCAAAGGATATGAAAGACATTTGAAGGTATTTGTATCTTTCTGAAGCAGCTATAATGTTTAGCTTTACTTGTGAAGTCAGAACAAACAAATGCAAAACGAAAAAGAAGCGCCATCATTAAGAAGCTAAGTGCAACTCTATGTGAGAGTGATGGTGACCATTCTGTCCTGCGTGAACACGCCACTGCACACAGTGTGAACAGCACCAAATCCTTCCTCAGGGAGAAGAGTGAGGGGGCACCAGACCTGACCCACAGTCTAACCCCGGTTAACTAGCTTCACTTATAAACAGGCTGGATAATACACAAGCAAACTTTTTATGCATACTGTGTTTTCCAAATGCAGACAAATAAATATCAACATGTTCTCTCTCTGAAACAGAAGCTATTTGAATAATAAAAGCTTTTTTTAACATTTCCTGATATCGGGGGAAACAGAAAGTCAATGGTTTGTGCAGAGCTATAAGAGATAAGAGGTGATGTTAAAGACTGCCCCCTGTGTTTGAGTAACAGGGACACAGGTTTTAAATCTGCCTCGGCATTTCAGCAAATAAACCATCATGCTTTGTTTAGCGCATCACACATTCCACCGTTCCTTTCATTCTGGGGCAAACCTCCAGCTGACAATAACAATCTGCGCTCATTTAATGCATCGTTTCCAATCTTATTGAGAAATAGAACGAATCCTACACATTATTATAAAAGCAATTAAACTCTATTCAACGGGCACAAAAGAACTGCTGTGCATTTCATTCACTGTCGTAAGATCAGTCTCTATTGATGATTCAAATCAGTGAAAATTGTTAATAAAGCTTTGCTATTATAAATGTTTATACAGTAGCAAAAAACACCTTGACTGCAAGAAGAAACACCAAATTATGAGGATTTCCGGTTCCATTTAGATGGATCTTTACTGCTAAGAGAGTAAAAAAGTAAAGCGCTACACTCTAACATGACTAAAATAGCTTATAAAACGTACACAAACCAAGTCTTAAGCTTAATCATATGTTGTTACACAACAAGCTTAGCGGGAAAATCAGAAAGTGAAACTCCTAAGAATGATGAGAAGCTCTATTTCCAGCTTAATCATTTGAAACAGACAATTAACAGCTGATCATCATCAACTGTATCAGTTAGTTCATTATTTAACCCGGTTATTTTGGGATGTTAGGAAATTATAGGAGATACATTTTATACATTCTCTCTACATCTTAGTGACACGCTTCAAACCAGTCGACCCCTGATACAAACATGGAAATTTCAGACTGGCTCTGCCTGAACATCGGTCAGAGAAACCTCAGGAACTGGGAGCTCAGTTTATATTCTGTACTAAAAGCTTCAGTCCTGTGAAAGGTGGCCCTTCAGAGGTGAGAATGACTCGCACTAGTCCTAAAGGAAGCACATGGACAGAGCACTTAATGCAAGGGAAGGTATCCGTCAACACAGGAGCCGTTTAGCAGAGGAAGTAGAAACTGAATCCTGAACACTAAAACCATTTCAAGAGATTCCTGGTAAACAATCAGCAATCAGGACACATTCTTCAAATGCATTTCCAGAACAATGAACGTCTGGAGTGTTATCTAGAACCCAAGCTACCGACTACACATGATGCTACAGTTAGCTGTATTTCCTCACTGTAATAAATCCACTGGATTTATTCTCGTTCCACCCATAAATGAACATCAAATGACAGAAACAGGATCTTCGTTTAGAGTCACTGCATAACATTGAGCTTCTAAATGAATATGTTGGACCATGTTGCAGGTAATGAAGACTAAACAGGAAATCACAACTGTGTGTTAAATGTATTTGTGAGCTGAGCAAGAACCTTTCTCAGAAGAACTGCTGTCCAGAGAAGTATGTTCAAATGATTTTCCCTCCAAATGGCTTTACTGTGGTTAAATGAGACTTACCCTTTCGGTCAAATTCTATGCTGTTGCAATGTGTCTGGCCGCGACCCCACGGGCAGTAGAAGACTGAGCCTCCCTCAGTGATGGAGGGCTGACTGGTGTTAGCTTTAGGTGCTCCAACAACGATACTCTCGCTGCTGGGAGGAAAACAAATAAACAACTGGTTTATTATGGATTACTTAAAAATCAGTGAATACATTTGAAACACTGCAAAAGAGAATTTCCATGTATGGTTTTTAAATGATCATGAAGTGCAATTAAGCTGTTTATTTTAAAGGAAACACTCTGGTGTCACTGTGGGAAGGGATGGTTTCTGCGCTTGCTTACTTTCATCAGATTCTAAAGTTTACAAAGAAAACAGACAACAAAAACTGAAGCAGTCATTACAGTCTTGTTAAAGCAGGTTTGGTACTAATGTACTGGACAGTACTGTGTTACATAATGTGAAATTGCTGGTAAGTTTGTTGGCAATATACAACATTTCTAGCACACCAACACGCGCACACGCACACGCACACGCGCCTCATTGGGAAACAAATGGAAAAACAAGAGCGGAAGCTGCTAAAGTGGAGTCACAGCAGAGTTTCAGCAGCTGTGCTTCTCCCTCAAGAATAGCACATACAGGCACCTGTGCAACACACAAGCAGACACACACTCAAAATGATTTCTAATAAAGCCTCAGCTGCAAGTGGGATATACAGTCACACCTTCATGTACTAAGTCAAGTTTTGAAAGAAGTCAAATTTATTTTCCTTTGTGCTAATTGGCTGCTGCCCATTTCCCCCTTGGAGCATCTGGAGTGTTGTGTTTTTCGTTTTGTTCTTCTTAAAGCCCTGTATTTTTATTAGTGTAACTTTAATTTAAATTAAACGTAATTTACTGTATTTAACTGCTTATGCCAATGAAAGACGCATAACAAAGAAAACACACGCACATGAATTACTCCCATGAGCCTTTGTGGTAGGAGTGAGTGGCCTTTTGGCCTTTGTTTATGTGTTTTTGTGAGTTTTGGGGTGGAGTTAGTTACTGAACACAGTGGAGGTTAGTTGCTGGAGTTGGGCGGTGGGCGAGTATAAAGTTGTGATGCAGTACTGATGTATGCCAGTGGGGGCGCAGTACTCTCGAGTGTAAAAGTCTTTTTTGAAGCTTTTGCTGGGAACTAAAAGATGTCTTTGCTTGAAGAGCAGTGTGTCTTCGCCTTCTCCCTCACGCTCTATACAGCAGAAATATCAGTATTTACACACTAGCCCTGCTGGAGTTCAGTGTAAACTGTACAGTATGGATACAGGTTTATCTTTAAATTTTCTTTAAGGCTAATGAGTTTATGTAAGGCTAACTGAAATATGTAGGGTTTACACTATGAAAATAGGCACTTTAGGCTTTTTTTACCACAATACAATGCGTTTTTTCACTAAATGTGGGTGGTCTTGGAACGTAACCCCCCCGAAAAGCAGGGGGTTACTGTATTAGAAATTAAACAGGAATGTAGGTCTTAAGAGTCCTGCAGCTTTGTATTATAGTACACATTAAAACAATTCTTAACAAACAAGAAAATATTTGTTAAATATAATTTCACTAGGGCTTATTAATCTGGCAATTAGCCAAAAATGAAAGCTGCTCTTTTTTCCACTACTGTGCTGAACATGTATTGTAATGAAAAAACCACAATAAAAAGCATATTGTTACATCCTTAAAGTGGCTGGTGATCACCATGAACCTTGAATTTCTAATCTCCGCCTTCTGTTCCACAAGACAGCCTGGTCTGGTCTGGTCCAGACATGCTCTGTGAGCTTACTATCGTCTTTCCGGTCATTAAGGTTGGTCCGTTTAGCCGCTGTGAGGGGGGCCACGAGGTCTTCTGTGGGGGAGGAGTGAACCTACAGGAAGAGAACACCCTTTCCTGCCCCCTGGGTTTCTCTCCATGATGTGTGACCTCACAGAGCCTATACTCAGCAGGCCCTCCCGCCACCGACCACTTTAGACTGATTACAGGTATTGTCCACCAACCAGGACAGGTTTTGACAACTTGTATAAAATAAATGTACGCTATGCAGAACGGAAAACACAAGAAGAGTCGTGTTAATTACTGTCCTTGGTAAACACTGAACAGGTAAAAAAAAACTGTTAAAAAGTCTGTCCAAGTTTCCATTGGATTATACCTCAGAATTAAAGTTAAATTGATTTAATACATAAATACAACAGTTAAAGGTTTATCAACTTTTTCACATCATTCTCACACAAGACTGTGACTTTTCTGATGATTTCAGTTATTGGCTGCACAATATTAACCAATCCTAGTATTTTGTCCTTATTATTATTATAAAAAAAATATAACTGACAGACAATGCTCAAATCCTTTAAAGGACTGTTGGGAAAGGCAAATGAAAAATACATGCAAATGATAAAAGGAGGGAACATTAATCTATGAAGCATCCCAGGGTTAGTAGGTTTCAAGGTTAATGCAGGGCACAGCCTCCCATGACAGATCCAAACCTCCAACTCTGAACACAAAAGACCTGAGCAGGCGCTTCATTTGTTTTGAAAAAGGGGGAAGCCAAAACACCGCACTCTTCCAGCTTGGAGAGTGAATTCCGTTTCTGCGCCGCGTGCTGGGACTGCGAGAGCATCTCAGATGTACTGCAGCATTCGGCCTTAGGACTAATGCCATTCACAGGGAGAAAAAAAACCTGGTCACAGCATAACCTTTACCTTCCTTCCTCAGCCTGAAAAATACTCATCAGCAAATTTCCTGCTCCACAAAACCGCCCACAGCCAGTGGCACCCATTCAGTTCACGCTACGCCACTAATAACACAAACTAATATACAAACAAGTCAAAATAATGTACAAACTATTTAACAACAAAATGTTTTACACCGTTTTTGTCAGGGAGGTTTTTCGCATCTGTAGACCATCACACAGACGCACAGTCAGCAAGCGCCACTGAGCACTTCTCAGTTCTTAACTTCTCCAGTTCCTGGAGAGCAGCGAACAAACACTACTGCTTTGGCTGACTGCTCAAAGTCTACAGTTACTTACAAGGGCTGCATTTTACAACATGGAAAACTCTCACAATATGTAGCTTAGGTCCTAAAAGCCCAAGGAAAGTAGTCCACACTTGTTCAGATTCAACTCTTTTTTTCTGCAGAGCATAAATACTGAATATACCAGCAGCACCAACATCTAAAGCAGTACAAAGGCACCTAAAGGGATCACAGAATAAAAATAAGCAGATGTACAACAAGCACAGTTACAGTTTTCCCCAACACCCTACAGAACGAAGGCCCAATGATCCTGATGTCACACGGTTTTGATTACCTAAAGTGACCACAAAAATTAGCTAGCGCACACGCACGCGCGCACGCACACACACACGTACACACACGTACACACACGTACACACACGTACACACACGTACACACACGTACACACACGTACACACACGTACACTTAGTTTTTAGTTTGTTAGTAAAGGTTGCTTGTACTTAAAGAAAATAGTATATTTTCTTCCTTGGGTTGCGTTGTGGTAAGTTAAACTAATATTATGAGAACAAAAATGCACTCAATGACTGCAACAATAATAGCTTTAATTTATTACATTTATTACACGCTAATGCTGAACCTAAAATACATTTTTAAAAAAACAGAGTAAATACAGCAACAGGAAAATGCTTTCATCACGTCGATGGAAATAGCTGTGGCTTCTACGCCACATACACACTCAGTTTGGCAAACACACACAGCCTCGACAACGATCTGAAGCAATTGTAAATAAGCAACGATTAGCATGTAATGGGTCTTTATCGGGCTGAAGATCTGTCTGGTCTGAACTGCCTTCTCTCCCAGCTACAGCCTTCAGTGCTGGCCTAACATTAGCATAGTGATAAGAGCCTGATTGTTCTTGGCCAAAGAGCAGATTTTGAAAACGGTTGTGTGTAAAGTGGACCCTCTTTAACGGGACATCCTGTGGAGTGAATATAGTCCCATTAGACAGTTGAGGAAGTTTGTCTACTGTCTGCTACCTCAGAAACATATGTATTGTTATTCTGTGGTGATAAATATTAGAGTAAACTGTTCTTTCAGAGACTAAACAGTCACCATGTGTCACTGATGCAATCATTTGCTCAACCGCACAATTAAATTTGTATTACTTTGGATGGGTGCGGTACATCCATCGTAATGCTATAACTGTTTGTGCTTTACGTGATCTTTAAAGACACTAAACGGATATTATATTCATCTAACCCTTAAACGGCACCACCCTTTTTAAAGATGTGAACTTATGTGACTCATGTGAATCTAAATTGTATTGGTTTCAAAAAACTGTTGGGGGCATGAATAATTGCCTGAAGAGCTGACCGTGGAAAACATTAGCATTTTTGTGGCGGCCCTCAGTGCATGGACCAACACCTCCACCAAAAAACCCCAGTCACTAGCAGTTTCCACACAACCAGGCACAAATCAAGCTAACCCAGTCAGCAGAGCGTCTAGGCTAAAAACTGTTTACCACTGAAATGCTAAACATCTTCATTAGTGGCTTTGGTACTAAGATCAAAGTTAAAATGATAAAAATTAGTGAGCATGCCAAAAAATCTCCACTGACAGCGAAGCAGAAAGTTGGTTCAAAAGTTGATCATGTAACAAAAAAATGGATTCAGGGGTAAAATGCAGAATGTTGGCCTCGCTCCCATTTTTTACGGCCCCCAAAACATGCTTTACGCCGTTCCACACCTAATTGTCTTCCTCACAGCTGCAAAACTTATGTCACTTGAACACTATTATAACTGCTTAAAGCCTTCAAAAAACCACATTGGCCTGTTTAACAGAGGCTATGAAATCACAGTCAGCCTTCTTCTGCCACCATACCACTGCAACTGGCACAGGCACACGGAAAACGGTCAAATTAGACAAAAATAAATAAATAAATAAAAACACTGAATGAACATAAACAGTGTGAGACTGATTTATCTGGAAAGGTCTTGTCACAAGCTTTTTGCGGAACTTAGATCTAAGATCAATCATCTGTGTAATTTGATGCGCAATCCAACAGTCATTCATTACCATCAGTCACTAGAGCTAGAATCTCTCGTCACTTGGGATTAACTTGCCCCAGCTTTTCCTAAAACGCAAGCACACGGGCATATTCTGAACATAGGACTACGGTGTTCACACGGAATGAAAGCTCTTCTGCCCTGCCCTTTAGACATGAGCAACTTGTTTGATTTTCACTGTTACACTAAGGGGGCATTGCTGAAACTATTGAGGCAAACAAGGCATTGGTCCAAAAACCAAAAGTAAAGTGTTTTCACGGTCATTGCTTCACAAGGTAACTGCCAACACACTTCAGAGACACTCTCTTGTGCATTAAGGGAACATCTTTATGAAATTAAATTGCTCTCACAGCAAATAACAGTATCTATGTTCTGTCCACATAAACACAGTTACAGTCTATTAGCAAGTAAGGGCTGATGCAGACGCAAGTAACCCTGGACATGAAGAGCAAATTCTTTCTCGAGAATCAGCTCAGAAATCTGCCCTAATCGGAAGCACACATGGAAATCAGCACAAGTCTGAACTCCATGAACCCCTGCAACAGCACTTTGACACCAGTATTGCCTCGGACTCCAGCTCAGTCCTACTCTGAGCTGGGTGCCAGCTGAGCAATTATAATAAAATCAGGTAATTACTAGAAAGCTGAAGCAGTGTCTGGATGGCCTGAGCCTGAGTAAATCTGAACCACACGCTCCACACTGCTGTCTGGGAAATGTGGGCCCAGAGATGATTAGCAAAGCAGCTATTGCCCAGGACTGGTCCTGACTGCAAGGCCCACTCAGACAGCTGGCTCGTCTACAGCTTGAGCGAAAGAGAATGATTAAGGACTAAACAGCAGAATGAAAGCAAGGTACAGAGTAAAGATTCTCAAAACCATGGCCAGACTGAGTCCAAATGTTGCCAAGCATCTGATGAATGCTGCCTGAACAACATCATGACGTAATAACGATGTTAATTTAAAAAGATCTTCAATTAATAGGTGTTTTTGGCTTGGTTTGATCACAGAACCTGCCAATAAAAAACCCGCTCCACCTTTGTGTCTTTTCAGAACAGTGGTTAAGATTAAACTCTTGCCCCTTCTGTTGATCTGATAAACAACCCTACCTCCACCCCCCGTACACAGCCAGAATCCAACGTAACCATGAAAGCATTTCCTCCCACAGGATGTGTCTGTTGAAGTAGGTCTGAAATTCAGCGTTCCTGGACCAGGTGCAGAGGACTTAGCCAGAGCCTTTCAGATTTGGCTTGAATCTGGCGACCTGAAATCCACAATGTATTTTTTGAAAGGCAAGGTGAAGGCAAAACAGGTTAGTCATGAAATATTTCCTCATCATTTTGACTATTCTTATACTTAGCAGTCACCCAGTTCCAAATGAACCAAAGTGAACCCTTAAGTGATCTAGCGATGTCCTGATCCCATCACTGATGCAGACATGTTTACATGCCAACTTAACTCCAACTCACTGTCAAGCCAGTTTCAGTTTTGCTTTTTTTGGGGGGGATTATTCATAACATGCAGTTTAGATTCATGTTTGTTTCAGTGGAGTGTAAATGATTATCACTATGCTAACATATGTATTTTAAAGCAACTGATGGTCATATCGTCAAGTAGATCAATTAAACTGAATCAAACAATAGTAAACACCATCCAATATTCTCATTTAAAGAAAGCAGCACAAAAAATCCATCTACAATGTCATTACGCTGCATTATTTGGTACTAATTAGTAGACTAGCTTTTGTGAGGCTGTACTGTCCATCAAAAAAAAAAAGATCAGACTTTGATTGGACCTGAGGGCAAAAAAAGAGGACATGCCTCTTAAGGACCTAAGAACACATGAACCAGCCGTTTGTTAAGAAACAGCAGCTTGTGCACAGTTCTGACAAAAACCACCAACCATGTCATTTTGCTGCAGGCCCTGGTTTCTCAGGAAGCAAGATGACAATTTAAAGTAGCCACTACTGCTATGTAAACATAAAGTGAGGTTTCACCCCTTAAATTTTCAGACAACAAATTCTAAGACGCAGCTCACAAAATAACCACCAGTTCACACCTCTATAGATCTCCTCCACGCCGAAGATGGGCTGCGAAACGTGGGCTGCTCACACCACAAGAGAGCTCAGTCTGGAGTCTGGTTCTACACACGAGTGAAGACGCAAAGGTGCCATCAGAAACAACCGCTGATTTTTTTATGACCTATTGAGTCTTTTTACACTGGGCAGAACACGGGACACCTGAAGACGGACTCATTTAAGGAGACTTGCTTTATCTGGCTCCGTCAAAGCCTTTGTTATCCTCTAAAAGAGCAAAACAGGATGGTAAGAACCAAAGATAAAGATCTACCTAAGTGAGCACCACCCTGGGGCTTTCCCCTGCACTAGCTTAAGACTTCTTTCTGCCCTAAACAAAACACATTCATGTTTCTGTAAGATGAACAAGGACAGAGGCCCATTATATAAGCCAGCAAAGGTCAGACTGCTTCTCAACAGCGAAGGCAGCCCGGGTCATCACTTCACTCACTGGCTAAGCTTGTCCCACTTAAACCTTTTAAACATGCTCACAGATCACTACAGGCCAGTTTTAAGTTGCTAACAGGACAAGGGACTAATGACCAAAGAACGAACAGACGAATCAAATCAAATGAGGAAAAGTCACAGTGGAGTTTAGTTTCTTAAAAACAGGTCCCACTGCACAAAGACTCCATTGTCCAGCATCCATGGAAAACACTAATGACTGCACAAGGAAACTGTGTGAAGAAGAGTCTGGCAGCCAACACACACACACACCCTTAACCAGATGGACCCCTAACTACAGACAAACAACCTCTCTCTCTCTCTCTCACACACACACACACCCTTAACCAGATGGACCCCTAACTACAGACAAACAACCTCTCTCTCTCTCTCTCTCACACACACACACCCCCAACTACAGACAAACAACCTCTCTCTCTCACACACACACACACACCCT
>JBBJLR010086953.1:0-10476 GCA_037577145.1 Brachypetersius gabonensis | reverse complement strand
GTGTGTGTGTGTGTGTGTGTGTGTGTGTGTGTGTGTGTGTGTGTGTGTGTGTGTGGGTGTGTGTCTGTGTGTGTGTGGTGTAATTCAACTAACTGAATGTTACACATGTATACATTAAAATATTTCACTAACTATTCCCATTGGCTAGCAAACCTACACATGCTGCCTTAGTGTATATCAGTAATTTAGATGATTAAATGATAATTCTGAAAAGTACTATTGCAGACTACTTTGCCTCACAACACCCTCCACCATGAATGATGTCTAAAAAAAGCCTCAGAAATTGCTGGAATGATTTCTCATTTAGCAGAACCACTGAATTGCAGTGACCAGACTTTATTAAACGCAGACATGCAGACTTGAACATATACAATCTGTTCTAGACTAGATAAAAAATGTTTACTGAAATCAGAAATAAAATATAGTAAACAGAAGTAATCATGGTCTGTTTATGACTGTTTAATGACACACAATCATATTTTTTAGTTCTAGTTTCGTGCAGTCACTGTGAATATTTCATCCACTTTGCCCCGCCTTGCTGTTATAACTGACAGTTAAACCCCTACAACCATAAAACAAGTTACTTTATGACATGATTTATGAGTATGTACAATTTCACGACTGCCCACATAGTTCAGTGACTTCAGAAAGTATCTGTTCTTTTACTAACAACTTAGTTTTGTCTTGTCTGCCTCATTGAGATTCCTAATATTATCACTCTCATTACCTAGCTGTTTATTAATTTCATTTATTAAGTGAATTAATAAAACATGAAAAAGTGAAACAAATCATCGATCAAGTATTCAAGTTTCAATGTTTAGCAGCAGATGAACAAACAAAACGCTCATTTGGGCTAAAGAACCCACTTATTTGGAAAGCTATTGGAAAGGAAAAAAAAAATAGAGAACACAGAAAAATGAAGGACAGTTACTCTAGGCTAGAGACTGCATGGTTTATTGTAAGGCACAATAGAGGTAATCATAAGGTGAATTTTGAACAATATGCATGCATCAGTGAGCTGTCAAAAATCTATACATCTTAGAGACATTTTGCAAGAGGAAAAGTGAGCAATACCAACTGTCAGCTTTTTTACATGCCATGCCCCTGCACATGTGTGGTGAACACATGAATATGTTTTCCAATGGTATGCATAAGTGAAATGGCAAGTCAAGCCCATAGGCTCTGTGTCTACAACCGCTGAGGTAGAAGAATACAGTCCTTATACTTCCCTTTGTATTCTTCTAATATATTAGACAGATTGCGGTTCACACAGAGGCCTACAGGATGGCCACCAACCCAAAGTTTTCTTTAATATAACTAGCTGAGCAGAATGCATCCACCCAGTTAACTTGGAGAAAGCAGTTCAGCACATGATGTTTGACTCCAGTGAGAGGCAAATCTATGTTAAAAACTGCAACTTGGTTGTAAGATTTTCGGCAAGTTTTTCCTGTTTTGGCTGTCCATAGTCTCTTTCAAATGCATTTCCAGTCGCCTCCATATGAAGTACATGAGAAAGGGTATTTTGTATTTCTCCAATACATGTTGTTCTATATTTTCTTGCTGTTCCCAGCTGTCCTATTAAAATATCATGACCAGTTTGCCAAAACATAATTACTTTTAATAAACTAACCTTAACTGTGCTAGGGGATGCTGAACATCAAAGATGCATTTTTCCCAAACACCGGAGTAGCCTCCTTCAGTATACACATAAGCAATTGCCAGCTGGATCATCAAGTATCAGCAATGGCCCCATAAAACAAATTCACCATTTCAGGTCACTTCCTCATGGAACACAATTAATTGAAACTGTTGCTGCCTTTAATCATGGATAACCAGTGATGGCACTTGCCAAAAGGTATTTTCCTTAAGACCTTCACTGAACATGACTGAGGAATAACGTGAAATCAGTGTTAAGTATGTTAATTATTTTAGCCTTTTAAGCATCAGAATCTGTCTTGTTATTTTCTAGTGTATGTTCTAGTGCATATTTCATGAGGCAGATTCAATACCAAACATGTTGGATTCTTAGCCATGAGTAAAAGATGAAGTTAACGTTTCAGATATTTGCTCTGCCAGTCGGCTGCAGGAACGTTATAAATTTGTGGGTTATTTCTTTAAAAGAAAAAGAGGACACTGAATAGGAAGACTTTTAAGGTAGACATGAATATGATGCACTAAATACTGTATCAATTCAACTCAATACTGTTGGGAAATACTGTCATCTGAAAACTAAGGATGTGATTTCTTGTAACTTCCATGCACCAAATTGATATGACCGCAATTACTTGTGTCACACACAGAACAAATGCTCAATTTTCGTTAGCATTGAGAATCAGGCATGTACAAACAGACGGAGTCACATCTCCTGACCCTATGGCCTTTCTTGCCTTTATGTGTGTGTGTGAGCAGATGATGGGGAGCAGCACTAGTCAATCTTCAACTGCTGAGTGCCTGTTACAAGGATGTTTTACATCAGATGGCAAAAACAGCTTTTGCACTGAGTGGACCTCTGGGACAACAGACATGCATTATGAAGTGTGCTAGAACATGGGGAATTGACACCACTGGATTTAACTGTCTTAGATTAGCTGACCGTTGGTAACACAGTTATAAAGCAGTAGTTCCATCATCTCACTAAGACAGTTTAATCAGAAAAATGCTGGCTTTCTTTTTTATCACAGATAATAACAGATAAAACATATGCTATTAAAATATAAAAAAAAAATAAAAAAACATGTACATTCAAGAGGTCAGAGCTGGGAAAAGTGGCTGGACAGTTTTTTAGATGGAACTGAAATCAAAAATATATTTTGATAGCATGTCTTACTGCTATCTGACCCTGGAAATGTGTAAAATTATAATGAGAAATAAATCATATAAATACATTATATAAATATATACATACACAACTAAATAAATACTTGAATAAAATAAACTCTCTTAGAAAGTACCTCAAAGGCAATCAATATGCCTGATGTTTTCATTGTAAGCTTTTTAAAATAATGAACGAAGAAAAAATAGTGAACGAAGAAAAACTATGTTAATATGTTTTCTGCCTGTTTTGTCAGACCATGGACAGGAAGGAAATTATAAATTATAGTCTGGTCTCAGATTTATGAACATTACTTAAATGTTGTTATTATTTTTACAGTATTACATTTAACATGCTTTCACTTAAGAGAATGTCTAGTAACAGCCAGAATTAGTGTAACATACCTCATTCTGCATTACAGAACTGTTAAATTGGGTACTGTATAGGTACTGTAAATCAGGACTCCTAATCAGAAAGTTTAGCTAATCTTTGTAGAACAGAATTTGATGGATGCCAGCTGCCCTCTTCAAGCAGTAATCCTGTGTTTGCTTAATAAAGGCTCATAGAGCTAAAGCTCAGTTAAAACTCAGACCAGCTCTACTTTGTTCTCAACTTAAATGCCTTCCTTGTGTCGTTAGAGCCCTTCTCGTCATGTTAGAAGCCATTCAAAGGGCACAATAACATCAGAACTGCTCCATCATGACCGTTTAAAGGCTTGTAAAAGGACTTATAAATTTTTTACTAGGTTTACCTTGTGCCTCATAGGCTGTTTCAATGTCTCTGTTTCAATGTCTCTTTAGAGACTAAACAAAAGTATGGCCAAAGACAGGCAGATCTATGTGGAGAGTGAGCTGCTACCTGAGTTTAAGCTCCATCCTCATTCCTGCACCAGTGATGGACATTGCACTGGTCAGGAGCAACAACATACAACCATTTACGACCCTCCTCTTACACTTTCCTCCCTACAAAGAGCATTACATCATGGCTGAACATTTGGGTTGAGGTGAAGCCAAAGAGAACACACACTTGCATCATTTAGACAGAAATGTTATGTTTGGACTATTATTTACTAAAATAATAGAAAACCTCATCTATTTTAACTGCAACATAGAAAGGACAATATAATGCCAGCTGGGAATGTTAATACAGATGCACTGAATAGGTTTGTGGATTCAAATGAATGACTTTTTGGTATAGGTATAGGAAGGTGAACAAACTGACTTTGAAAATTTGGAACCAGTCCAATGCCTCAAGGAGGCATAGGTTCAATAGTGCACTTGTCAACGCTGTATGACCAACAAAAAGCCTGTTGTTAGTGCTGTGGATATATGTTGACTGAAAAGCCTGAAATAAGACTTGTGCTTAGAGAACACATATGAACATTACCTCTTCCACTGTTTGTTACGCTTAGCCTTGAAAGATATCACGGGACAGGTAGTCAAAGATAATAGGTTAACAGCAGCTGTATGACGTCTAAAATATGATTTGGAAAAGAGGTTGCTAGATTGGTAAGCACTGTTTTGTTAACTAGCAAGACGTTATTTTGCTTGTGCTCTAGTTATACTTATAATGTACAAAGTGCATAGAATGGAGGAATCTGTGGGTGGGTTTTATAAAAGACAAAACTAAAAAACTGGATCAACTAATAATCCTTCTGCAGAAGAGTAACTAGCTGTAGATAAATCAATACTACTGTTTATTCATCTTTGAAACATAAATGACTGTTCTGACAGTGATCTTAAGATTTTACAAAGTAGTATGTTTGTAAGGAAAAATTTATAAATAAAAAAATATATAAACATTTCATCATGCAAAGGAGTTTTGCATACCAGCAAACACAACTGTGTAGATTTTTAATTATTATTATATCATGTTTAACTTTTACATTTCAAGTAAAAAAAAATTGACATTAAATAAATGGATGTATGGTTAATATACATTCATAGACACCCTTGCATGCATGCACACCATACACTATATTAAAGTCTTACATGCACAAATATCCTAGCTAACTTGACTGAAGATCATTGACTAAAAAGTTGTTTTATAACATAACCAGTAAACTGTAACAGTTTTAATAATGTGGTAATTGTGACGTCCACAGAGCGGCCACTAGAGGCCGCAATTGGGGTTTAAGTTCTGGGACTCTTATTTTGAAGTATGTGTATAGTCGTGTCTATAGTCTCAGTGTCACATGTTTTGTGTGTTCATTAAGTGATTGTGATTTATGACTGGTTCACGTTTGAGTGGGGTTTTGTATTTAAGTTCTAAGTGTTTGTATTCAAGTGGCTGGTCAACCCTCACCCTGATCCTCACCTTCCCTGATCCTCCTGTTTCCTATATGTAGTTTGCTTTTGTGTTCTAAGGTCCTCGTACCTGTTTTAGTTAGGTATGCAGAGTCTGCGTCCTTTGTAAAAAAACATCCAGCAAATGGAACCTGCCTGCTAATCTTAGTGACAATATGTGAGACAGACAGGGTTAAAGTCTCAGACTAGGAGATACATAATAAGGTGAGTGTAAAAAAAAAGATTCATAACTGTTCTTTTACCCAACCATCTTTAAAGGTTTAAAAAAAAGACTCATGAGGGCAGCATTGGCAAACCCAAGTCTCAGCTGTTGAGACATTGATGGACAGATCAGAGAAGGGTCTTAAAGGCAAATCAATCTGTGTAAAGCAAACAACAGCTTAAGACAGTTAACATGTCCTGACGGAGGCTCAGACCCGAGGAATTTCAGAACCAGAGAACGGTTCCTGGACAAAATTCAAGAGACATGCACAAATGAAAAGGAAAAGAAAACAGAAAACAAATTTAGGTAGTTTGCCCCATGGCAAGCTTCTGTCAGCTCTGCAATGCCAGCCTTCACACCTGAGTTGGCTTCTGCAGAGAGCTGACACAAGTTTAGCCAACAGAAAATCCACCATTAATCAAGAGCAGTCAGGAGAGGGGATGCTAAAGATCCAAGAGATAATAACATAAGAATGTAAGCTCAGAAGCAAAAAGGTATATTTGGGTTGAGCAAACATCAAACATTGCAGGTAGACAATGCATAAATACACAAAGAGACAATGAGTGGCTCTAATACAGAAACAGATTCAAATACAACATCATACATAAAAAAACTTAAAAAGGTCATACATTCACAGATTTTTTAAAACATATTTTAATTATATTTACTACTGCTAAGAGAGATTTTTACTCAATTGTTTGTGAAGTTTACTATTGCTGGCCCTGGTTTCTCTATTGCTGATCTGATATTCATCCATCTTGTGTCTGCACTTTATATAGTCCTGTGTGAAGTGCTCCTCTTTTATGTTGCAGTGTGGGTTTAAAAACTGACATTTTCCTGCAATGTTTTCAAGTTATACTTAGGACTGACAACATAAGACCACTTGACTTGACTTGTCTAATGTTCCAGTGAACATGAGAAAACAGCATAGTGTTTTACTGAGATGGTAAGTTGAAGGTCTATGTTTAGTTTGTGTCAATTAACATAATTTAAGCTTACTGACAGATGTTTGTCCAAAACACTAATTGTTAAGCATTATCCTTTGTTCTATGATCTAAATCTTACAGGTTTTCAGACTCTAAAAATAAACAAAAAAATTTTTTTCCATGCATGTTGTGAACTGCAGTCAAAGCAGAACTTACCCTACATATAAGACCACAGACATAAACAGGCTACAGAACTGGACTGCAAGCTGTTAACAGCTAAATGGTCCACAAAGACAATCATTGAATGGAGTGTTCTATTTGACTGCATTCAATCAAGTTACAGGGATAAAGCACACTTTGCAAAGGGTGTAGACATGCTGTTAAGATGCAAGTGTCAAGGATTTTTGACAATGTTACCACAAGGACTAAAAGCATACTGCACTCTTGTACAACTGATTATTTGATACAATATATTAGTGTATCACTCAATCTATTAGTGAATCACCATTTCTACATTAATAACAAGAAAGAAATGAAAAACAAAATGAAAAAAATAGTTTTTATACTAATTATGTCAAAACTACTTTATTGTATGTTATTATGTTGTTATAATGGCAAATATAACTTAATATAAAGTTATCTGTTGTGACTCAAACCTGTGCCAAATTAGATATGAGTTATGAGACATTTTAAAATATTAAAGTTAATATATATTACACAATGTGCTTGTAGTCAGGATTAATAAAAAAAAGGAAAATGTATGGCATGTTTGATTGTTTGTGACCTGTTTCTGTTATCTATAGTGCTACCGGTAGAGAAGTGTAAGACCAATCAGGTCAATAGTGTTCCAGAAGAAACAGGCCGCATTGTGGTCCATGAATAGTTCAGGAATGTGTGTCTATCCCTCAAAATAACCTGATGTCATTTACCCTGTATTTCTGGGTGGAATACTAGCAGCAGTGATGCAATCATTATCTGAGTCACAGCTGCTACACATGCTTTTTTTGAAGATGAATTACAATAACATGATAGCTTTAAGGTTTCCCTATGCAAAGTGTGCCAAGTAAGGTCAGAGTGTGTTATTAAAATCAGGTCTATTGCAAGCCTGCCTTGACTGCCCTCTAAAATTATCTTACTTAAATTTCCCATCAGGGATTAGAAATTAACTTCTTATTTTCTAGCATTCATAGGGTTTCATAGGGTCCCAACAATGCAGGAACACTGTTGTTAGATTGATGTGTTAAAATTCAGCAAATTAACAGTAATTGTATGTTAAAATAGACAGAAGTGTGTTGTCTTCAGAGGACAAACAACAAAACATGTAATTTGACCAATGGTGCCCAAACTGTAACTTGCATATGACTACAGGATTTAAAATAGAGGGGGCAGTTTATGTAACTTAAGGAGACTTCTATCAAATTACAGTATTGGACCCCATCTCCATGTGCAGATAAGATAAACCCCATATAGGGTTATAGTCCTATGTATAAATGAAACTGAGAGCTGTACATAAAAGGCTGTACATAAAACTGCATTACGAGCATAAGTGAGGCTAAGATTACACCACTGAGACTAACACCTAATTATCAAAAACGCAGACATGACCAGAGTCTGCAGGTGTTTTTAGGTTGTATTTGTTTCTTCATCACATTACCATGGTTGCTGGCATAATGTTTGGAATTACAATTGTGCTTTTAGACAAGCACCAACAAGCGTTTCACAGTATCAAATTAAAAGCTGCCCCTTTCCACTGAACTAAAGTCATCTGTACCACTTTCAGCAATTTAGAGCAGGGAGCAAGATTTTACCAACAAAGAAAAGAGATTTCTGTACTCACAGAAATTAAGTCAAATGACTTAACATTTAACCTTTAGAGCTTTCTTTTCAAATGTACAAAATTATCCTACAGGACAATTTTAGTCTCCTGAATAACAAACATTGTAAATACACCCTCACAAGTATAAAACAGTCTTTAATGTTCATACGGACTACTGGACCAAGAGGTCATGGGTTCGAACCCTACCTGAGCAAGACCCCACGTTGCTCCAGGGAGACTTTTCCCTGTAGTTAGGGATGTCGCTTTGGATAAAAGCATCTGCTAAATGTTGTAAATAACTGGCTTTAGTTATTTACAACATTTAGTTAACCGGCTCTAGTGTGACTGCTAATAGTCCTTGGAACTTAAATGTAAATGTCACATTTTACATTTAACAAACATGGCTGCAAAAGGATGACTCTGATCAATGACACAACCATAGGGCAGGTCATGATTTAGTTATAAATTGAGTTATAAATAAATCATCCTCAAATAAACCACTGTCAAATTTCTGGAGACAGATATTAATTGTGAGCGGTTTTAATACATGGAACAATAATCTCGAGAGACCAGGCCCAGTTTATTACACTTACTTCATTTTAAATAAACCGTTACATTCTGACCCGGGCAACGACTTGAGTTCACTGATGAAGGGAGTCTCTTGGATTTTAAGTAATCTGGACACAAACCCCTGGCACCCCTGACCACATGAAGCAGAGATCAGGCAGACAAAAGGGGTTCTGCATTATACAAGTGATAAGATCATAACTTCTGCTAAAATAGAGAGAACTAAAGTACCTCACTCTCAAACACAACCATCTTATCAAATCACATGACATTGTTTGACCCAAACTGGAAATAAATTTGGTCACTGCATCTCTTTTACATGGCAAAATCAAATATCAAATATCAAACTAAAGTATAATAAGGCCAAACCTGCACAGTACAGATTGTTTGCATTATTCAACACATGCTCAGGATCTGGTCTAAATAAGTACATTGAAACAATGCAATCCAATTTAGATTTAAAGAAAAAGAATGAAATAAAAAGCAACATTAAAGAGTACTCATGCATGTTACTTTCCTTTGAAGAACAAAGGCAAAAACAACATATTAATATTCAAACACGAGTCACAAAATATCCAGGGCCTTTATAATACAGAACTTTCACACTGGCTGTTGTATTAGAAAATCCTCCATTAAATTAGTTTGCATGTCAATAAACATGTGTTTTGATTTTACAACCACAGTTACATTTCAAATGCAGAGGCATTTATGAGCTAGACAAAAAATCTAACAATATTTTTGGCTTCTATTGTTCCCTAATAGCCAGCATATGACAATCATATGTTTTGTGGGGAGAATGAGGTGGTTTTGATCTCCTTCTAAATTGAGTTTTTGGTTTTTTTAGATTTGAATGAAACATGTCACAGGAAGCATAAAACCAGCACCGTTAAACCATCAATCATTCCTGGTAGTCTGGTCAGTATTATTTAAAAAATCTTTTAAAATAGCATTTGTTCGGTAACAGTAATATGTCTCTTATGTCCCAGGGAAAACTGAAGACTGTATTATTATTAAAATGCCAAGCACTGTTTTGTAAATTAGTCTGAGCAGGTCTTGTGCTCATCCTGTCTCATAAGGGTTGAAATGTTGTCCAACTTTATCAGATAAATGAGCTCAGGGAGCACACAGACTGATAAAACATCAAGGAAAGAATCCACTCCATCTAGTGTATGGAAAGACTGGAGAATTGCAGTAACAGTACGCTGATACATATGTTTACTCACTCTAAGTATGTTTTTAATCTAGATATTCAGTTTGAATCTCTTTTTAACAGAGTGAAAACATTTGTGTATATTTAAGTTATAAGACCTTTTTTAATAATTTCATTAATTACATACAATTTTTTTGTAATCATCAGAAACCACAACACACTTTTCTAAACCAGTTTTACATGCTGATTTCAGATCTGCTTTCAGTTTTATTCAGTCACATCAACTTTTTGCATTATGAATAATATTAGATTTGCAATAGATTTGCTTGCATGTTTTAGCATATAATAACCATATGCTTAGCATATGATTATTATATGTTAATTATACCAACTATCATGCAATATAGAACTAGCTTCATCACAAAAACTGTACGTGCAGGAAAAACTAAACACTGTTGAAGTCAGCTGTAACGTCTTAAGGTGGCTGCCTTTCAGTAAGGGTGTTTTTGTGTTGTGCACGTTCCACAGGTTTTGTTTTTTTTTTATTGTGGCTGCCGTAGAAGCAGCCTTTACCTTTAGTTGAGTGTGTGTGTTGTGTGTGTATCAGGTGCAGGCTTAACGAGGGCCAGGAGGCACCTGATCACACACAGCAGTTTTAGAAGTAAAGGGGATCAGGTAAAGGTGCAAGCATGTGTGT
>JBBJLR010086934.1:0-10477 GCA_037577145.1 Brachypetersius gabonensis | reverse complement strand
TTAATAAAGTTGAATAGAAATGTCGGTCCGCGTTGGTGGTCTACATGTTCATGCTGAGCAGGATCGGGTCGTGACATACACATTATTAAATATGTATAAGAAATGTTATACATAGAGGTGAAGTGGACAAAGTTGAAAATTGTATATAGAAGTATATATGTGTATAAATAAGTTATATGTACAGCATAGACAAATGTACAAAATAAATAATGGTGATCTGTTGTACGTGATAGGTTCAGCCTGTGCAAGCAATGAGTGCAATAATGCACTATTGCGTGGAGTTCAGCAGGGACACTGCCTCGAGGAAGAACTCTTCCTGAGCCTGCTAGTGCAGCAGCGGAGGCTCCTGCAACAACTGCCGGATGAGTACAGAGAAAAAAGTCCATTATTAGGATGGAATGCATCCTTTAAAATGTGCAGGCAGTGTTAAAAAATGCATCCAGAAGGGGCTTTTACTGCTGCCAATCACTGCAATGGATTTTAACAACATGTCTTAGGCACCACAAGGGGGGACATGAAATCTTGGATCTATGCCTACAAAGCTATGCCTATGTGTCTCATGCCTACAAAGCTACTTTCCTCCCCCACCAGGGCTGATTATATTTCACTGTTCTGGCTTTCCAGGTCATTAAAAGTGTGAAACCCACAAGGCAGGCCATGAGCATATGGTTAGAGGGTGCCAACTGTGCCCTAATGCAACAGTTCCAGCACACAGAGTTGGGTGTATTTGCTGCTCAGGCCACCACCAACTCATGCTAACTCTGTCCTGCATTCAATCAAATGCAAACAAAAACTTTCCCCAATCAGAAGACCTAAATCAGGGATCTCAAACCTGTCCATAAGGGTGGGTGCAGGTTTTTGTTCCAACCAAGCAGGAGGCACACCTGATTTCACCTCTGTAATCAGTTGGTCTTGGTTTACTCAGGAGTGGCTTCTTTTTGGTTGGAATGAAAACCTGCACCCACAGCGGCCCTTTCTGGACAGGTTTGAGACCCCTGACCTAAATGAACAGAAAGGTTCAAAAGCCAGACATGCAACCTTCAGGTCTGGAGACTAGGGCTCACTTTAACAGGGGAAACAAGGAGGTCACTTTCAAAGTGGATCCCCCACCTGGTAAACTGCCTCTCTCTCTTTCCACCAAAATGTACAGAAGACAGAATACCTCGCAGTGCGCTCTCTGCCAGGCTGGGGTCTTCATGGACATTTTTAGTCTGTCCCTGGCCAAGGTAAGTGTTCCTTCAAGCTTCACTACTGTGACACTAAAGTATTCCACTGCTTTGGCCCTGAATGACTTCCGCTCTGTTGCACGTCATCAGTGCTTACAGAGACTTTTGTTTGGTTCCTTTTATCTGAAATCCAGCCTACCACTCTGGATCCCTATCAGTCAGCGTTCAACTCTGTGATCGCTCCAAGCTGATCTCCAAACTTGGTCAGCCCAGAATGAGAACATTCTGCTGCAATTGGACTTTCTTAAGACCCTTCAGTCGGTCAGATAACTTCTCCTCCTCCACCCTGAACACTGGCGTGTCACAAGTCTGTGCGCTAGGCCCTATTTTGTGCTACTTTTTCACCCAGGACCAAATTCTTGTACATGGTTCATATGGGTGCTATGGGACTACAACTACAACTACAACTATATTTATGAGAAAGTGCATAATATAATGCAACCCATCAAAGTGGTTAGCAACAGTTGCTTAACAGTGACGGTGGGCTATGAAAATAAGATGGATAGACTCCACAGCCCTACTGTACAGTACACAGTAGCCATTGCATTTTGGATACTGCTATATACTGATATGCTGAGTGAGCAGCATGTAGCATACATTATGTACTGGAGCAGTGTGCACTTTCCCTAATTTTTGAGTTATATCACAGCTGGTAGTCTAGTGGTTAAGGCATTCGCCCTGCGCTCAGAAAGCCCATGTTTGGTTCCCATGACCGCTAGGCACCACTGAGGTACCCTGAGCAAGGTACCGTCTTCACACACTGCTCCCCGGGTGCCGTGTTCCTGGCTGCCCCCTGCTTCACTTGGTGAATGGGTTAAATGCAGAGGTTGAATTTCATGCTGTTCACACTGTGTGCTGTGGTGTGTTCATGTATGACTAAATTTTCACTTCAATAACATTTTGTGTAAGATTGGGTGATACAGTGTTATGTTACTAAGTTACATTATAATTTCCAATGTATTGTTTTCTATTATTGACAGCAATATGGCTGACACCAATCAGTGGAAGTGGGAGCAAGTATTCATCCCTGTTTAACTTCTTCTATCATTTAAAGTTCTCTAGTTAGTTACCACTGTTTTAAGTTTCTATTAACTTTCCACACTTTAAATAAAACACAGACATTGTACATTCTATTTTAAAATATGGACAAACTCTACTATGAGGCTGAAATGTAATTAAACATTCATTCTGGAGCCTATCCCAGAACTCATATGGTGAAAGAGAGAGAGACATCCTGGACAGGTTGCCAGTCCATTGCAGGACAGACACACAAATCCACCCACAAACCCAATTAAATGGGAAATTTAATGGGAAACCCACACAGATAGTGAGTATGTACAAACCCCATATAGAAGGTATCAAGGCCACCCAGTCAGGCACTGAACCTATGACTTTCTCACTGTGAGAGGACATCGCTAACCACTGTACCACAGGGTCAGGATATTTACACCAGGATCAGGATATAGGTTCAGTTCGTATAGGTTCCAGCAATCAGATATTCTAAGTTTTAAAAGAGACATGAGGTAACTAACAGTTCCAAAGTGCACAAAATGTGTCAGTGTTTGTGATCAGTAAATTCATAAAATGATTATAATCTGTCAGGGAGATTAACCTTGAAACCATATATCACTATTCAGGATATCTGGTAAATGTTGTAAAACTATAGCTTGGAAAATTCCCAGTGAATTCCACTGTGACTAAATGTATTCCACACAGCCGGCACAGCTAACATTCAAATCCTGCTTGTTTCAAAGCCAGGGTGTATTGCTTATATATATAAGCAAAAAATAGCAATCTAATGAGTCACTTTCTTCCTTTTTCTTGCATTTGGACTTTTAAGGAAAGCCAAACAGCACCATGCACCAGGTTGGATTTTTTTTTTGTCTCTCTATCGACCAACTGCTGCTCGGGTGAATTGGAGCAAGAGTAAGGCCCGGTGAGTGAGGAAATGGGCAAGTGGGCTGCCGAGGCTGCCTGCTGGGATGACGTGGAAAAGAGAAGGGATCAAATATGTAGGGGTTTACCTTGGGGATGAGGCTACACAACAAAAGAACTGGGAAAGAATTGTAGGAAAGGTAGAGGGTCAACTCACGAGATGGAAATGGGTTCATACACAGTTGTCATACAGAGGCAAGGTGCTGATTATAAATAATCTGGCGAAATCAGCCTTGTGGCATCAGCTCTGTTGTGTAGACCCTCCTGCAGGGCTGCTGGCACGGTTGCAAGCCATTTTTGTCGATTTCTTTGGGGACCGGCTTCATTGGGTTCCTTAGGGAGTCCTGTTTTACCGAAGGATGAAGTGGGGAAAGGCATGGTTCATTTATTGAGCCGACTTGCCACCTTTCGCTTGCAATTAATTTAGAAGTTTTTAACAGTTCCTACTGCCCTGGGGTGGAGGACACTAGCGAAAGTCACTAGCGTAAGGTCAATGGTTTGAGGCTGGAGACTGCCTTATTTCTGATAAATTGACAGGTATATATGGGTTACGCCCTTTTTACAAAAGCCTGTTTAAGGTTTGGGCTATGTTTAAGACCTCGAGCGTACGCCAAAGCAACTCTCTACTGGTTTCTGGAAGAGCCCCTGATTAAAGAGGCCCGGTAGAACATAGCCAGTGACGGCGTGGCTGGCATCAGTCAGATAATATGTACCGCAAACTGTGTCAAACTGGTACATCTGGTGAATGTGGCTGGACCTGGATTCAGTGGCATGCAGGCTGTTGCCTCTCGTTTGTGCTTGTGCTCTCTCAGCTTCACCAAGAGTATAATTGACCAGTACAAGCGGAGTCTGGGGAAGGAGGAGTGGTCCATGCTGCAGGAGTACTGGACTGGCAGTGCTGTGCCTGACGCAGATTTTCCAACAAGAACACTTACACCGAACTTGGAGGATTACTCTTGTCTGCTACTGGCCCTGACTGGTCTGATGGACTTGAGCTTACATACTGCTTTAGTTTGCTTTGTATAAGGATTGTGTGAACGTTTTTGACAGATCTGTACTGAATGGGAGAGTCGATACTGTGTGGAGGGAAAAATTGGGGTAAGGTTTGGAGGGTGCTGTACAAGCCACATCTAGTGAAAAAAAAAGTGGCTATTCATTCTTTTGTTTCTGTTATCAATCCCAATGTCTCTGATCAGTGCATGTTTTGTGATGAAAGGTAGATTTTCCGCTGTTTTATGGAGTGTACCAGACTGCAGGCGGTGTTTGATGAATTGCAGGTCTTGCTTATGAAAAGTGGGGAAGTGTTTTGAGTTTATGGGTTTATTTTTGGGGCGGGTTACAGGAAGAAGGACAGGGTGAAATGGCAGCTGCTTAATTTTGCAGTGGGCCAGGCCAAACTATCGAGACAGAATAAAACTGAAAATAGGTCGAGCCCTTTTTCTTGCATTGGTCAAGTCTAGGGTTGTTTTTTAGTTTTATTTTTAGAAAAAAATGTGTAATATTGATGAATTTGAAGTAGAATGGTGTCACAGTGATTTGTTTTGTAAGGTAGTGGAGGGGGAGCTACGGTTTCTTAGTCCGTGAGGCTAGTGGGACAAAGCCTAGTGTATCATTACAGTGGTTGTCAACAGTTTGTTTGATTCTTCTTCTTCTTCTTCTTCTAATAATAATAATTAGTATTATTTTTCATTGTTTTTACTCTTTTGGTTTTTTGTTTGCTTGGTTTGTTAGGGGGTCCAGGCAGGTGATGGAGTATGTTATGGAACAAATGGATGATTTTGGTGGTGTTTTTTGCTCGTCACTGATTTATTGGAGACTGTAATTAAAGGTATTTGTTAAAATCTCAAAATCTCTTTTCTTCCCCAGAAAGAACCTCTCGACCACAGCAACTCAACACAGGTAAGTACGGCACAAAATATACTTTATTTTCTCCATAGCTCAGTAACAGAGCAGCTCAACACAGCACAGCACACTTTGTGCCGAAGGTGCTATGCTTCATCAACTTAGGAGATAGTGGCCTGACTCCTGGGTCCAGCATACAGCACTACCTTAAAGTCAAATCTAAAGAAAATCTAAATACAACAGGTCAGCCTTTCCAAAGCCTTTTCATGTTTCCAACCTTGTGGACAGAAAAGGAGAGGGTCCTTTTCTATTCTAGCATGACTGTGTCCCATAAGGACATGGTAGGATCAGTTCGGTGTGGAAGAACTTGCCTGGCCCACAAAGAGTCCTGACCTCTACCCGATTCAACACCTTTTTTATGAACTGGAACGGAGATTGTGAGCCAGGCCTTGTCCAACATCACAGCCTGAACTCTTAAATGCTCTACGGAATGAATTGGCACAAATTCCCACAGAAATACCAAAATCTTGAGGAAAGCTTTCCAAGAAAAGTGGAAAATACAAGAGAGACCAACTCCATATTAAAGTCTATGTGTTTAAATGCAATGTTGTTAATGTCCCTATTGGTGTAATAGTCAGGCTACCCAATACCTTTGCCCATATAGTGTATGTGTTTTATACATGTCATTGTAAACCGATGCAATTGCTACAATGAAATGGCAGCTGGCTGAAGCATCATCCTCACAAATCCACAAACATTTGGATTAACTGTCCTACATCCATTGCTACTTGACTGCTTGCCAAAGTCTTATTCACTGCCAAGTGGGCCTGACTGACGGGCCTATATTCAGCTAAAATCCCCTGTTGCTCTGACCGTAATTTTTTTTTCTTTGTACTAATCTGCTCATCCACACATGCCCCCTAATACTGGACCTGCCCCTAACATCAATGTCCTTGTGTGTCCCCTGTTCTAGATTTGTATTCCTTTCTCTTTTTCTCTCTCTCTAGAGCACGTCACATACAATCACAACCCGTGGCTAAGTCTAGGGGGTCCAAGTGTCATAAATGTCGGGCAGGTGATGGAGTATGTTATGGAAGAAATTGATGATTAAACACACAAGATTTTTTCAACAACTGGAAAGAAAGAAATCAACAAAACCAAATTTCTGTTTAGTATCTACAAGGTGCATGAACAAGAATGACTTTTCTACCTAAATGAAAATCAAACAAAATATGCATTATATGGACAAAAGTATTGGGACACACCTGTTTTTCAGGGTTTAGGCTAGGTGTCTTATTTCCAGTTATTTTTTGCTTCAGCAGAACAAAATTTCTTGGCATTTGGAGACTGTTTTGGAAAGAACCCTTTTCTGTTTGAGCAGCACTGTGTCCTAGTGCACAAGGCAAGCTCTAAAAAGACATGGCTGGATGAGTTTGGTGTAAAGGAACTTTACTGGCCCACACAAAGCCCTGACTTCAACTCCGAACTGGAACGGAGATTGTGAGCCAGGCTTTCTTGTCCAACATCAGTGCCTGACCTCATAAATACACTATAGAATGAATGGTGACAAATTCCAAAAGAAGCACTCCAAAATCTGTTCAGCTGTTCACTATGAGAGCAAACCCCTTAATTTTATGCCTTAAAATTACCTTAATTTTGACCTTAATTTTCCATACAGGAAATGAAGGAAAATTAAGGGGTAAAACTGATTTTTCCCCTTTTTCAAATATGCCTGGGTTAACATGTTAAATTTAAGATTGAGGGATTTCACACTCATGCCTCAAATCTAAAAAGGTAAAAATTAAGCAAGCTGTTTTACAAATTAACAGTCACTTAATTCAAATAAAGAGGTTTGGTGTATTTTCAGGGCTAAATTAAGGTAGGGTTAAGCACAATCTATATACATTGTGTTTCGTAGTGTGTTATAGCTGCTAAGAGTGGGGGAACTCCATGTTAAAGTCTACGTATTTGAATGCAATGTCAATAAAGTATTGGTTGGTGTAATGGTCAGGCGTCCCAATACCTTTGTCCACATGGTGTACGTTCTGGAGCTGAAGACACTGGCTGTAACGTATTTAAAGTGTACAATAATAGTGTGATTTATTTACAGGTCCAAAAGTTTAATGGTTAATCGTTATGAAACAATTGTAGCATTTTTAGAAGAACCTGAAACAAAGCCTTTCTCCAGTTTTCAGACTCTAGCGCATCTTCTATCATTTTCTTAGGGGCTTAGAGACGTTTGACAAAAGAGTTTTGACGGTACTTTGCGGCCACCTATAGGAATATGGTGTGGAGCACAAAAAATACACAATATGGACGAGTACTGGGACAAACTGCTCAATGCTTCAGCATACTAAGAAATTTTGGACAACGCCATGCTTCCAAATTTTTGCACACAGTTTAGGAAATAACCATTTTTATTCCAGCATGACTGTGCCTTAGTGCTGACCTCAACCCCATCCAACACCTTTGGGCACAAAATTCCACAGAAACTTCAAAATCGTGTAGAAAGCCTTCCAAGAAGAGTGGAAGCTGTTCTAGCAGCAAGGAGGGAACCAACGCTATATTAAAGTCCTTGTTTTTGTCCATATAGTGTATTTAAGCAAGGCCTTTTTCTTTTACGCATATTTAAGCATTAAAAGTTTGCCCAAATTGTGACGGAAGCTCTGAACATCTAAAGACAAAGTGTGGCACCTTAGGTTTAAGTTAAGTTTTAAAGTGGTCCCGTATAGTCAGGCGTGACGCACCACAGCAAATAACACCTATTCACCAAGTGAAGCAGCGGGCAGCCACTGAGGTCCCTTGCTCAAGGATACCCTTAGTGATGCCACTAGCAGTCCTGGGATTCGAACCCACAACCTTCCAATCACAGAGGCAACTCCCTAACCACCACAGACCTAATGATTCAAATAATGAAGTTAAATTCTTTCTCTGCAATTAACTACAAATTAAAGGGCAACCAGTGACGCAGCACCCGGGGAGCAGTCTGTGTGCCTTGCTCAAGGGTACCTCAGTGATGCCTCTGGGAGTCCTGGGATTCAAACCCACAACCTTCTGATTACAGGGGCAGCTCCCTAACCGCTAGGCCACAAGCTGCCTCCCACCCCCTCTTTTTTTTTAAGCGAAGTAAGGTAAGCATTCTGTCATAACGATCACATCACAGCACACTGTGAACAGAAAATGTCATTAACATCCCAGCATTTTTGTCCATATAGTGTATGTGAACTGAGCTTCATCTCAATGATTCTTTATGCTGAGATTTACAAGCTTCGAAGCCTCACTACTACTTTTCAGTTCGTCTTTACAAAGAGGGTTTGCCTCTAGCAATTTGCTGCAGGTGTCATTTCTTAAAGTAATGAGTTTTCTATATTTTTGAATTTTATTATATATTTTTTATAATATATTTATGTATGAATGTAGATACGTACGCACAGGTTTGTTGACAGCAAACTCACTAAACAATTTACTTAAAACAATTTACAACCACAAAGTTGGAAACAAAGGTATTGCTGCACTTATATTTTTAAGGCTGTTATTCTACAGTCTCTTTACAAAAAACATTAACAGTGGTCTACATGACACATTGTGCAAACACGTGCAGAAAGTTAAAAGACAGCATGACAACATCTAAAACGTTTTAGAGCTTTGCATGGCAACCTGTCTTTTTTCATCCATCTTCCTTTGTGCATTGTTTTGAAGACAAAGTTCCTCACCTTCCAATGACACCTTTCTCCTGATTGACTACAGTGTGGAGAAACTTGATGCCAACAGTGTGGAGGAAGAACTGTTTGCCGCTGCCAAAGACAGCCTCAAACAGAAAAACACAGAACAACACACACAGGCACACATGGCTCTCATCAAATGCTTTTTCTACTATTTCCCTCTCCCCTCCTCTTGACAAAACATAAGACAGCAAATGGTGCAAGCAAGAAGTTCTTTTTAGTTTAGTTGCAACGGCCACATTGATTTTCCCATTTGTCCTCATGTGTCATGGAAAATGAAATAAAGTGTTTTTACCGTCGCAGAATTAACCGTTCATTGTCCAAAATGAACGACAAATAACCCAAACCTCATTAATGATTTGATTTCAACAATCTGTTGAATTAATATTAAAATATTGCTCAATTAATCCATTACCTAAGATCACAGATTAGTACGTCTATAGTAGATATATAGTATAATAGTATATAGTTTGTGTCATCACTCAGAACGTGGATTATGAAGAAGTTATTACTTATGATGCAATGGGGTCGTTTATTTTAGTTCACTAGTTCATTTATGTTTTAGGACAGTGATATAAAATGTCATTGAAAAGCTTTATTTTTAGAAATGTGTATATAAATGTCTGTGTTGTCAATATATAAATATCAAAACACTATCAGCTGTATTAGACTTATTAAACATTAACATGCAAAAAGCTTGTGAAAGACCCATTTGTTAAATACAGATGAACACGGTCACACACACACACACACACACACACACACACACACACACACACTCACACATAACACATCTCAGTCAGAATATCTCATATGTGGTGGATACTACAGTGTATTATTAAAATACACTTAATATTCTTTTCTAACTAATACATTTGCAGTATGTTCACTATTTGAGTATCTTTATTATTTAGCACATTTTTATTCATCACTACTGACCTAAATATAATAATCATCAGCATTTGGATCACAAGACAAGGGTTAGATAGTCAACAAGCTATTAAGTGACATTCATTGGGATGAAACAGTTAAAGGACAGTCTAGAATTTGGCTCTGCATCACCACACAAGCAGCTAAGATATCAGACATGCACTGTTACATATTTTTTCCGTATAATGGAAACTCGTTTTATTTGACATATTTTCATTAATAGTTGTTCACTCATCAACTTTCCAATGTTGAGTGTTCCAATCTGTTGAAGTCCGCAATCTCTCAGTCCTTTTTGTCCAGAAGGGTGAAGGACGGGGGTGATGCCATCATTCACCGAGTGGTTGGGATTGCAGGGGGGGCATTGAGGGGGGGCTCTGATATTATGTGCCTCATGACAAGTCTGTCAAAACACTTCAAGATGATGGATGTTGCAGGACATCAGGACATCGGCCAAATGTTTTGCATACATATTTGTAATATTTGTGTGTGTGTACATTTTCTTTTCTTTAAATATATTTTTTCTTAAATCTATTTATTTATAGGTTACATACTACTGGACATAAAAAGAATAAGACACATCCAAATATTCAAACACAAAATATATCACGTTTTATTATATAAGCTGTTTTACAAATAAGATCATAAATACATCATCATATGATCATAAATACACCATACATGCACGTATAAAATATCCAATATACAACTGCGTGTATGAAAGTCCCCGATTGATGGGACGTGGGGAGTGTGTGTGTGTGTGTGTGTGTGTGTGTGTGTGTGTGTGTGTGTGTGTGTGTGTGTGTGTGTGTGGAGGGGGGGTGG
>JBBJLR010086923.1:0-10477 GCA_037577145.1 Brachypetersius gabonensis | reverse complement strand
ACACACACACACACACACACACACACACACACACACACACACACACACACACACACACACACACACACACACCCCCATCAGACTCTATAACTCCTCCCCCGTCACACATTCACATAAAAATCTGTGCAAAACCTGCTGCTACTCAGATGTGCAAATTCTAATTGGGTGCTAAATCATAAAAATGATGTGCAATATTAACATTATTATTATATCTTTATTATGTGCAATAGTCTCATGTGCGGTATCAGTACTGTATTGTTCTTGTTTCTGTCTGTGCAGTTGTAGCATGCTCTGTTTCCTCCAGGATCAATAAAGTTTTCTTCATTCACATGAATGCAGGACTCCAGGTTTCCCAGCAGAACGTTGTCCAGAACATCAAACCGCCTTCTTCCCACAGTGCATTCTGGTCCATCTCTTCTCCAGATAAGTGACAACTATATGTCTGACCAGATTGGAGCAGATCACCTTGTTCCTTTGCTCCATGGTCCTGTTCTGGCCACTGTAGCTTTGTTCAGTGTGGGACAGTGGTCAGCATGGGAACTCTGACTTTCTCTCACAGTTGGTATGAACTTTTTCAGCAATTAAAGTCTCTCAGATTTACTTGCCCATTTTTCCTGCTTTCAAAACATTAAAAACTGTTTACTTGCTGCCTTATAAATCCCACATCTTGACAGGTACCACCATAACAAGATGTAATACCTACCAGTAGTTTGAATGTTGTGGTTTAACTTTTAATGACTGTTGTATGTGGGTGGAATCTCACTATTACAAATGTAGCTCAGCACAATGATGTGAGGGGAAAGGGAGTCTCACTGAACTTTATACTCTTTTAAACAGTGAACTAAAATATGCATACGCATTCGTTTTTTCCTGGTTATTGCTTTTGTAATTTGTGGGAGTGTGTGTGTAAAATGTGCAGGCAACTATTGTTTTAAACACTACTGACACACACACACACACAGCCGCAAACTGTGCAAACAGTGAACAGAAAAAGAGGCAAAAGTGGCTTTTTCCATGGCTGTATGTTTTAGAGCCACATAAAGCTTTAACTTCTTCCATAAACAGAAGAGAAGGCCTCACTCTACTCGTCTAGTCTCGTGCCGAGGTGCTTCCTGATGCACAGCCCCATACTGTTGGCCACGAGACCCCCAACAGGCCATTAAAGAGATTTCAGTCATTAGTTGCTCTGTTTTAAATATCACCAAGCAAATGCCCTTCTCATGATCTGGGGCACATGACGCCGAAGTGCACCGTCTCTCTTAAGCCTGAAAGACAGGCTCGTTCAGGACCTGCGCAACAGTGTTTTCAGATGTCTTTGAAGTGCCTAAAAATAAAGTGCTCTGTTAACCTCCTGGCTTTGAATTGGCGGGTCAGTTCCATTTTGGGTTCTCCGTCACCCCAGTCGCGACGACCCTTTTGACATCACTACAGCACTTTATTTTTAGAAGCCCCACAAAACTAATTGAACGGCTGTTTCCTGACCTGTTACGTAAGTGGATTAGCTTCTTTTTATTGCCTGCAACCAAGGCCTCTGAAAAGTGGGACTAACATCGCGTTTCTAGTCAAGGAAAGCCAAGAAAGGCTCTAGAAATAGCGCGGTTAGAGTCTAATTGTTCATCCCTCCTGCCCTTTCCTCCTCCTCAGCTGCACGCCAAGGTCACCGACCCCATCATCCACCTCACTTGTTCCGGAAGGGTCTTTTCCGCCCCCTGCGGATTCAAAAGCAGGGGCCAATCAGCAGAGCAGAAAGACAATCTCAGCCCCAGACTAACTGGCAGGAGCCGAAAGCAGTTAGAAGTGATCTCAGCTGAGGTGCCGAACTGACTGACACTGCCAGCTTTCTTTAATTCAGCTGGAGCATAAAGCCAGGGGCTCCTTAATAAACCTTCAGCAGCAGGATGAGGAGGAGGAAGGCACCTTTAGAGACAATATGTGAAGCTCCCTGAGGAGCCATGTGGTCACAAAGTTACATTGCCTGGATTTCTCCATAATCCATTGCACGAATAGATGAGAAAGTAATAGATTACACTTTTTGTTGTTTTAAAATGAGTTATTATTTTAAGAAAGTTGCCTTTCGATTGTAAAAGATCAGGATCAACGCTGATCCAGTCATATTTTAATGTGTCCGGTATCCACTGGAATAAAAAGTATGTTAGATTACCAGCTTCACGTTTCCTCTAATAAAACACTCTGTGACATTAGGCTTTATTTAGTACTGAGAATTACATAGAACTGTCCAAACAGTGGTGGAAAGTAATCGGTTACATCCAGACTTTATTTCTCCTGGATTTTACCCCCCACTTTGGCACGACAACACACAACACACACAATTGTGCATTACTAATGATTGTGGTCTTATTCAGCTAACAGAAATGTATGTTACAGGTAATGAGACAACACCAGTAATGCACTCAATTTTTTAGACGAATCCCCATAGTGACAACTTTATAGCAGGGAATATGTTTTAT
Organism: Brachypetersius gabonensis; assembly: GCA_037577145.1. Classification (NCBI taxonomy): domain Eukaryota; kingdom Metazoa; phylum Chordata; class Actinopteri; order Characiformes; family Alestidae; genus Brachypetersius; species Brachypetersius gabonensis. Next base: position 8,009 of record JBBJLR010086923.1, on the reverse strand, counting down.
TAAGTCATATCATTAGTTCCATACAATAAATACGTTTTCAAAAATATCGGGGGGAAAATGAGTATCAAGGTTTTAATAAGGCATCACAAATTAAAACACAACTACACTTGCCGCTGCTCGCTTACCCTCCAAAATTCCATCAATTTTCTGTTCACTGCACTGTTCCAGTGTCTCCACGTGTGTGTGGGTGAGATATCTGTAACTAAAAATCACACTGCAAGAAGCCAAAAACACGGAAGACTTCAAAGAAGCCTTGGGGATCATCGTTTTTCCCCTAACACCCATCTACAGGGCTCACTGCTTCTCTTATTACTCTAATTATTTCCAACTGCTTTAAGAGGCTTTGATGGAGGAGCAGAAAAGAGCAGACTGGGAGCACCTGCTGCTCAGAACTGTGCAAGTGGGCAACAGAAACACTAAACTTTTCTTTCCACATGACAGAAACAACACTGCCCTAAAAACGCTCCAAGGACTGTGTGGATGTAAACACACTTACGTTTAAATAGCTTTCAAGACATGTTTTGTATAACGTAGTCTCGATTGTGTCAGGAAAAGCGTCTCTCAATAATACATGACATTTTAATACATTTCTGTAGAGCACATCTGAAGCACAAGAGTGGAAAAACAGGCTTTAACAAACTGAGAAGGGGAAAAACTTTGGAAACATCCAGGATGCATCAGTTCAGTACAACTACGGCGCCCTCTACTGCCTTTCAGGAGAACATCAGAAGTCCAGAAGCTGCGAAGAAGTAACACATGATGAAACAGTGTGCAAAGAGATTGCCAGAAAATAATTTAAGACTTCATTAAAGCTGTAAAGCAAAGCAAAACTCCTTTAATTGTGCATAGGTGTTATTCCAGGTGTCACTGGATATTATGATGTTAAACGGTTCATTGTAGAAAAAACAAAAGAAGCAATTTTCTTTACATTGTTGATTAACAGCAACCCGGGCTTGTAATGTCTACAGGGCAAATATAGCCATTTTATTCCATTTTAAAACAAGAAGTAAACCTACAATGTAACTTCAGAGTTTTAAATATCATATTAAGTAGGGCTACATGATATTAGGAAAACATGCGATATGCGATAAGGTTGAGTGTTGCGATGGCGAGATCACATGAGTAAAAACGTAGCCTTTATAGTGTTAATGTTTTTCTGCTTTGGATTTGCTCGTAACAGACTCCAGACACTGACTAGTCTATGCAGAAAAAAAATTAAATGCAATATTTCCATTGGAACATGTTTTTTTTTTTTAAACATTTACTAAAACAATTTTTTTTTAAATAATTTAAAATCTTAAATAAATGTAAACATAATTTATATTATAGTAGGTTCTTATCCAGAAAAAAAATGCAAAGGGAACAATCTAACAATTACACAGAAGCCCAGTGATTTTTTTTGCCCTCTTCTCTGTAGCACTGGGTGAAGAACTTTGGAAAAACACCATTTATTGCAGTCAATAAATGCAATATGTATATTTTTTCGCAATATGTATATTGTGCATGTTGATATTGCAATGACGGTAAATTTGCGATATATTGCACAGCCCTAATGTTAAGTATTAGCGGTAAACCTTGAAAACATGCAGATTAACTTTTGGAAGAACGCACTGCATAAACCACCTTTAATGGCTTTACAAATTACATTTCAGGCCAAAAAGGTTTCTACCACCAATGCAGTGAAGAACAATGTTCTCCAGAACTGGGCATTTTACTTAAAACCACACTTAACTGTTTCATTATACAGAAAATAATAAATCAGAGGGTTTGTCCATTAATGCATTTGGAACAGAACACTCCTACAGCTACTAAACTCATAAGCATGAGTGCCTTTCAGTTAAGTTTAAAAATTACACTTAAAATAGTTTACAGGGCTGCATGAATAACATTTATAAAATTGTAAGTGAGCTTCTCTGTTCCATACAAATGTATGACAGTAATGTTTGATCATCTGTGAAAAGCCAGAATCAGGAATTTGTCCATTCTGCTAAAATAAAAAGATGATTCAGTTCAATATTACTTTGGTCTTAAATCAGTTACAGCTGACATCTTGGACACTCACCAGCTGAGGCAAAATTTTCTCAACGTGTTCCAGATCCACAGTACCACAGTCTTCACTCTCGGCCTGTTTCATCGCTCTCTGTGCTGCCTCTGAATTCATTCGGGAAAAAGTTTATTTAAAGAAAACTCTCTAAATTTCAGTAGCTTTTACCAAATAACCGAATACAGAATCTCAGGTTAACAAACACTGACCAGTGCAAACAAAAAAAAACAAAAAAACAGACTCAGTTAACCGTATCAATAATGCTGACACAATACCAGCTGGGTTCTTTAAATGAAACAGGTCAGTAAAGACTGATTTACCAATAGTGAACACTTTCAGCAGCTCAGTCATCAAACACACTGCATCACCGCTGACTGAAACACAGAAACTTCATCAGGACAAACTCTGAACCCAGTTCAGCAGGTGTGTTCATATTAAGCAATGAATTTAAGTGATTTTTCAAAGCTTTATATTCTGTCTCACCTTTAGATTTGTCATCGCTGAAGTATAAAGTCAGGAGTTTACTGACTGTCTCCTGAAACACAAACAGGGTTAAAGTCTAAATACTTCTGGAAAACTGGCATCAAAAGCTCGATCAAACTGATATCAAAGCTCTGTTTAAGGCTTAAACTAGAAAAAGCCTGCATTCTTCAAGGCCCTTGATATTTGGGGCTGCTCCTCACAATCAAAAGACCATGGGTTCGAATAGTGGCACCTTTGAGGTTCCCTTGAGCAAAGTGCTCCCCGGGCACACCCCGTTAGTGGCAGCCCACTGCTTCACTTGGTGAATGGGTTAAATGCAGAGAAAGAACTGCACACTGTGATGTTCTCACACTTTACAATACGGGGCCACTTTAGATAATAGCTCTGTTTTAGGTTTGTTTAAAAGCTCTTTTTTTTAATAGAAAAGTTCTTTCGTCTTATCGTGTTGCATTGAGCTTGCTAATGAATTTCCTTCAGGATAAATAATGTTCTTTCTTATTTTAAGGTTTGTTCAAAAGCTCTGTGTTTAGGAGTCGAATGGTGGCTTTAAGGTTTGAAAGACGTGTTTGAGGTTTAAAGGCTATGTGTAAGGTTGAAAAACTGTAAGATTTGAAAGCTCGGTTTAAAAACTGTATTTTTTGTAGCTAAACGCTCTGGTTAGGGTTTTAAAGCTCAATTTTAGGAGTTAAGGGCTCTGTTTACCTTTTTGAAGCTGTTCTCTGGCTCTGCTTCCGCCATGATTTCAACAAACGCGCGCCTCTTTCGTCATTGGTCGCTTCTCTTCTTCTGAACGGGATCTGCTGCCCCTACAGGCCACAGCGCGCTAACGCAGCAGAACCTCTCTTCTCAAGAGTTTTTATCGTAAACGTCAAATACTCCGGGATAAATATAGTTAATTAAAAAATTCTCTCAAGCAGAGACACCTAATAACTTTTTAAACGAGCATCAGATCTCCACTCACTGACCTTTGCACAGCTCAAACTTTGGCACATCTTCACTTTACACTTTACACTGTACATATTTTGTACATATGTATATTGTTAAATCTCTTTTTTGTCCCTCTAACCCCAAAATATGTTGTATGTTTGTTGTGTGTCTGTTATCATTGCTTCTCTGTGAAGCTTTGCACTCAAACAGGTCACTCACATGTACTGTACCTGTGTACCAGTGACAATAAAAGTGATTTGATTTGATATATCTGTCTCTGAGAGATCTTCCATTGATCACATGCAGGAGCACGAAGTTGTAAGGGTGCAGTGAAGAATATGGAAAAAGAGAAGCAGCTTTGGAACACAGTACAAACTCCTCACTCTTCAAATCTGACTCCAGTGACACCAAATCAGAACCAGAATCAGAAAACTTTATTGATCGCAGAGGAAATTGCTTATTTTAAAACTGTACAGACACACAGAGGCACAAAGGACAATATAAAATATACAGTTAAAATCAAACTCTCCAGATAGATAGATAGATAGATAGATAGACAGACACACAATTCTCTTCTATCTGGGCACATGATCCTATTCTCAACTGGTGTTGCTAACAATGGCAAGCCGTGGACAGCATTGCTGGAACTGGGCTTTCCGACTCATACTGCAATACAGTCTTAACTTGCCGTATCTCAGGGCCTCAAGACACTTCAGACAGTTAAAGTTCGTGTTGATCATGGAAAGCCTGCAGCTTATGGATAAGGAACTTCTTATCTTCAACCTCCTAGAAAAAGGAAAATATCAATAATCTCCAGCAAATGCTTATCAAGCATTACCAGAGAAAAAGAGAACAGAGGACTGGAAGCTTAATGAAATTTTCTGCTTACATTATTGATTTGAATCTGCAACAAGGCGATTATTCTTCTCTGTCCATCTCCAGCCTGATTCTGAATATAGATGAGGAGCCTGTGGGGAAAATACATCACGGTCAAACCAATAAAACAACAACAACAACAACAACAAAAAGTAGGAAAATCTACAGAACCGTCTCTGATTGCGCCTCACTCACAGGAAGAGCCCCGCGGTGAAGAAGAGGAAGAGCGAGTTCTCCAGGAGTGCGTAGATAAAGCTGAGCCAGGCCAAGCTGAATTTCGAGGACTCCACGGTTTTTCTCCAACCTTTTCCTGCGTGTAGCATGCTGGTGAGCATCCTGAAGGGCCCGCAGCTGGACGATGGTGTGAGCCTGAGACAACAGACTGGGAACTTAATGCTCATGCAACCCTGGATTCGGATTTAAATCACAATTCTCACTTCCAGTCCAGGAACCAACAGGCCCTGAAAATCACATCCAGTTCTGCAGGGTTCAAATCAGGATCCAACCCATGATCCTCTTATCTATTTAAAAACAATTCTTAAACCACAGGCAGCTTATTTTTCACAGTTTCATGTCATTTATTTCTGTGATGTAGCTTTTTACAGATATTACATGTTGCAGACATCCAGGACTACAATGGAGAAACTTTGTTTTTTGACTTTACTCACATGTTTATGATTTAATTATGCAAACGGAATTTCCCTTGATGCTTTCTCTGCACTTAACCTGCTTCAGGTCTGATTCAGACTAGATGTGATAAAGAGAAGCATCCAGGATTGAAATGAAGACACAATAAATATGTTGCGACTCCAGACATTTCCTGTATCGATGGATCTCTCTTCGTCTGTGTGAAGGCAGAGAAAAACTTTGTACCTCCACATTGTGTATGCGATGCATGAAACAGCTCCGAGGAAGGAAGGAAAGAAGAGCAGTGAGAAGAAGAGTGAGGTCATCTGAGTGGCCCTCCAGGGCCTCCTGGGCGCTTGGCAGGTTTTCATCAAACTAGTCTATAATAAACATAATTTCCTTTAATGTAACGACTAAGTAAGCTGTACGAAGATCATTTTCACAGTTTACTAAACTTCCGGGTCACATAAACTTTACCCTTTTCAAGTAAAATAAAAGCAGCAGTTTCACAGACTGGATGGCAGGAAGCACTGGAATAAACAAAACTCCAATCCTAGAAAAAAATAAAGAGAAGAAATCAAAACCAAACGTGTTTCTAAGGTTTTGCTCATTGTGTCGTTTATACAGGTACAAGGTTACCAAGCAAGCGTCTGGCTGTAGATCAGCTCCAGAACGTTCTGGCCGATGTCGAAGGCTGGCTTTCTTGTCCTCCCCAACACTCCCCGGACGAAACCCCTGCAGAAACAGTCAGACCGGCCTGATCAATTCTCATAACATAATAGCGTAAGCCAATCAGAGGCAGAGACTGCATTGTGTACACAAGCGAGCGCACAGAGAGAGGAAAAAACACACAACTAGTCGACTTCTCTCCGGGGGCATCGATTTGTGCCTCTGAAGTCAACAAGTCCACTTTTGTGTTAATGCCCTAGTACATACATACATACTTCTCCAAGTTAACCTATACATATCTATTTTTCAACACACACATCCATATTTATATTTCCAGATTGTTTGTATAGTGTACATTTTATAATGTACTGTTGGTATAGTTTTTATTTATTTATTTATTTATTTATTTATTTATTTGCTGATCTAACCTTTGTTCTGTCCACTTTTTGCTGTGACAATGCAAATTCCCCAATAGTGGGCCAAATAAAGGTTTATCCTATTTTAGCTTTTCTTAAAATTATCTTACCTCCACAGAAATTCCCCAAAGATGGTGAACAGCACAGTAAATATCAGATCCATCACCAACAAACGGTAAAGTTCCTGCCCGATGAACGTCTCCCAGCACTGTTTTTAAAACAAGTCAACATTATTAGGTAAATTTGTCCATATCTGTTTTCAATAAAAAAAATACAATTGTCTTCAAGTGTAATGCAAATAGGGAATACAAACTGGCTTATCCCTGAAATGCATAATTTTTTTTAAAGACGAGATTAGTATGTCTTTAGAATTGTATGACAGAACGGTCACACTTTACCTTTAAGTCTTTTGCAACTTTTCCTGTAGCAACAGAGTCCAGCCAGTGGTAACAAAGAACACTGAGAGTGCTCACTTTCAGAAGGAATTTCCTACAAAACACAAATAAAACAGTTAAACAGATTAGACACATGTGGATGAGCTTATTTGGTTTCACCATTTAACTCCCATTGCCTGAGTAGTTAGAAGTTTGAAGTTGGGATGTTCTGGAAAAAGATGACCAACAATAACTCCATTCCATTATATTTTACATTTTTTTTCTTTTTATCTTAAAGTTACCATTTGGGAGAAACGGGATCTTCCATGGAAGACAATACACAGACTACTAAAAAGACTAGAAATAAAAGGTCCTCTTTCTAAAATAAGAGGAAAGCATGGTAGACATATTGGTAACAAATGCTCAGGACTACTTTACAAAGTATATTCAAGTAATGCTGTGTTATGTGGAGAGCAGGCATTTAAACACTTCAAAAAGAATTTGATGGTTTTTGCACTGACCGTATGATGGTGGTGTGAACATAAACACTGAATGAATTGTACTTCTCCATTTGGGACACCATGTTAAAAACAGCAGGCATCAGATGATTCACACAACAAACGAGCAACGGCAAATACAACAGGCCTGTTTCTGACATCCCAAATACCTATAGAACACACACACACACATGCGCACGCACACATTGAACATTTTCATTGGACAAATTATTTGTTCTTTATTTGCGTTACACTATTGTTAAACCCCAGCAGTGTTTTTTGTTATTACATGGTTTTTAAATTACAATAATTTTGACACAGGAAAATAATTTTAAATTCATTTTGACACAGGAACACCAAACAAAGCTCAGCATAGCACCTGACACCTCAAGCATCAACGCATCCCGTGTTCTAAGGGTTGAGATGACCTTAATGAGCACAGACTCTATAGTTATATTTGTGTCTTCCTTACTTTTTCTCTACTTTGAGAGAAGAGGTAGACGGCCAGAACACAGCAGGAAATACAGGCCAAACAAATGAACCAGGCGACGCAGTGAGAAGAAAACCGTATCAGTCTGGTCATTGAGCTCGGACTCGGATTCTCGCTGAGTTGTTCATAAAGCATCTCCTGCCAGAAGATAAACTCTCATTTAAAATACGCAGAAGGCAACAACACATAAACAGCCACAGATACACAATGCAGTGAAAGATCTGCATATCTGGTTCTCAAAACAACTATGTTTTTCTGTAGCAACTTACAAGGAGCTTATTTTATAATGCAGTTGATTGATATTTTTGTTTTAATCATTCATTCATTTTCTGTGAAGGCAGGGACTCACCCTGGGCAGGGCGCCAGTCCGCCGCAAAGTGGGCACAAGCACACACACACACACACACACACACACACACACACACACACACACACACACACACTTCAACGGATGCGCATTTCTTTGAACTGTGGGTAAAACATGGAGACCCTGGAGGAAACCCACACCACCGCGAGGAGAACATGTAAACTCTAAACACACACACACACACACACACACACACACACACACACACACACACACACACACACACACACACACACACA
>JBBJLR010086902.1:0-10478 GCA_037577145.1 Brachypetersius gabonensis | reverse complement strand
GAGAGAGAGAAAGAGAAAGGGAGGGAGAAAGAGAGAAGGGAGAGAGAGAGAGAGAGAGACAGAGAGAGAGGGAGTGAGAGGGAGGAGAGAGTGAGGGAGAGGGGGGACAAAAGAAAGGAGGGACAGAGAGAGAAAGAAAATAGAGATAAAGAGCTGTAAAAGGGAGAGTGATAGAGGGAGAGAGAGAAAACAGAGAGAGAGAAAGATAGATAGAGAGAGAGAGAGAGAACGAGAGAGGGAGAAAAAGAAAGGAGCATGACTTTTTCTCTCCAGAGATGAAGCGATCGATGGGTTCTGCTCTTGACCCAGATGATGATGAACCGATGTGTTTTCTCCCACTGGTCAAAGAACATCACACACACACTGACAGCCTGCTGCAACACACACTCTCTCTTTCTCTCTCTCTCTCTCTCTCTCTCTCTCTCTCTCTCTCTTTCCAAAGACACTCTGTATGACAGCTGGCTGGAGATATTATCCACTTGGTACGATATTAAAATCTAATCACGTAATTATATTACTTTAATACTCAATTTTCTACTAAATTATATTAATTAATCTCTGATATACGAACTGAAATGTGGTGTGGAATCAACCACATATATAACTGATTATATAATATGATAAAATACTATGATTAACTAAATAACGTAAAAGGGGTAACACGAAACAAAATGTAAATATATTTACATATAATTATGTATGGTAAAGCAGTTTAATACATTGGTAATATCACTATATATGTAATGATATAGTGATATTACCCAGTAATGACAAGCTGTTTTTAAGGGTATGTTCTAAGAAAGGGGAAACCTTCTTATAAATGTGAATAAAATATATTTAAAATCTACTTTGAACAATTTTGAAAGTCAAATGATTCAGTACAACTTCAGTACAACTGAAATCTGAAGCCCTGAAAAACTGTAATGAACGAGAAGTATGTGGTATGCATAATTAATACCACATGATTAATTAACGAAGAGACATTTGTGTGTTATTTTACGCTACTATTTTCAGTCTTTTAATGAGAAATAATCATTTAGCAAGAAATATTAATGATGCACTATAGCAGATCTTAACTTAAATCCTTAAATATGGGGAACTGTAAAATGAAGTGGGTGGGGCAGTCCTCCCTCCCCCCCCATCACTCAGTATAACTGACCTCTCTCTCTTTCTGGGTGGGTAGGGTGGTCCTCCATCTCACCCATCACTCAGTATAACTGGCCTCTCTCTCTCTGGATGGGCAGGGGGGTCCCCCTCAATCACTCAGTATAGCTGTCCTCTCTCTCTCTCTGGGTGGGTAGGGTGGGCCTCCATCTCACCCATCACTCAGTATAACTGTCCTCTCTCTCTCTGGGTGGGTAGGGTGGTCCTCCATCTCACCCATCACTCAACATAACTGTCCTCTCTCTCTCTGGGTGGGTAGTGTGATCCTCTACGAGGAACATTCCCCACCTAGCCCTTCGTATGATTGGTTGAAAGAGAGGGGACCCGGGAACTGACAAGACTACATAAAAATAAACATTATAAAAAGAAATATAGATTTTTGTCCACTGGGTTGAACTTTGGAGGAACTTTCTGATCTTCTGGAGGTTCAGGGTGAGTCAGAGAAGGTTGTTTTGTGGGCGTGTGGGTAATATTTGTAGCTTCTCCTAACACCATCCACACAACATGTTCCATCAGGACTGAAGACTGTACATCTGAGCTCTTACGGCTGGAAATAAGCACAGTTATCACACACACACACACACACACACAAACTCACACTCTGCTTCTGCCATTCCTTTATCTCTTCCTTGCAGTTTAGCTTTATAAAAGGCTGCCTCCCTTTACACTGTCCAGCTGGATTTACTGTGTGTGTGTGTGTGTGTTGACCTTCTGTCTGGATTATTGAGTCAGGTTAAAAATGAGTGTTATCATGGGTTGGTATATTTAAAGGATACAAAACAAATCACCACCATTAATGTCCAGCATGTGTGTGAAGCTCTGTCCTCGCAGGAAAATCATCGCTGGGTGGCAGCGCACCAACATATCTGATTTAATACCTCAAAACCATGATGTATTTTCTTGTAATTAGTCTGTTGTATCATAATTGTATCCCATGTTGTACCCCTAATTCCAAAATTATGCAAATAATTTGATATATCTCAACATACTTCAAAATTTCAAAATAATGACTTGTTATCTCAAAATTTGAGGTTCCTCAAAATACTCTCCTGTTTCCAAACTAATGGATACCTATGAGAGTTTCTCAACAATTTGGCATAAGATTTCTAAATGATGAATTCTTAAAAAAATATGCTGCAGTTTCAGATTTCTTTGAATGTTTATTATTTTTCAAATCTTGATGAAGTGGTCTTTATTACCTGTTTCAGAAATAAAGGACACAGTACCTGGAAAAAGTTATACAAAATTTTAAACAAACAGAACAAAGAATAACTAAATAATAAACAGTTGGTAAAAGGGGTGCATGTGAGTGCAGGGGTGGGTGGAAGGGGTGTGCATAAATAAAGTAAATAAATTAATTCCTGGAACGTAAAACTGTAATTTTCTCAGCATCTCTTATTATAATACTAATATGGTTGAAGATTTATAAAAATGTGTAACATGCATGTGTCTGTATTTTTCTGGTACATTTGAATTTTTTATTTTGGGTCCATTATGTCAAAATGCACCATATGGACAAAAGTATTGGGACACCTGAACATTATATCAGCAGGGACATTACACTAGCAAAGACCTTAAAGACATTGCATTCAAACACATAAAATTTAATATGGAGTTGATCCCCCTTTTGCAGCTATAACAGCTTCCACTCTTCTTGGAGGGCTTTTCACAAGAATTTGGAGTTTCTGTGGGAATTAGTACCCATTCACTCTGTAGAGCATTTATGAGGTCACACACTGATGATGAAGTCTTAATAGTGGTTAACCAATAAGAACACATCTCATTTACATATATCAGTCTACTACTTTTGTTACAGTAACAGACTCGTTATGAAGAGCAACTCCAAACCACTGTTTGTGTTACTAGTAAATAAAAAAAACCTCAGACTTAATATCTCTGTGTAGTCATAACATAAGCAATTTCTTTCAGGATCAACAAAGTTTTCTTATTCTGATAAAGACACAGTAACAAAACCTGTTCAATTCTGCGGATTGGAAAATTATCAATTAAAATGAATTTTTGGTGAATAAACCCCACATAATTAGAGCTTAGGGAGGCAAATATAACATGATCAAGATAAAAGTAGGCTACGTGTTTCTTTAAATAACTGCAATACTTCACAGCTCTCATTAAAACATGAGAGACAAAAACCTGCTAGCTAATACTGTCTGAGCACTGAAAGCGAAATGATGTTAGATTAAATTTATGGGGCCCACAAGCTATCAGACTCCTCAACAGATTGTCAACCAACACACCAACCCCTCAACCCCCCCTACACACACCTGAACTGTGAACTGACAACTTTCTGCTGGAGCACTTTTACACTCTTTTATGATGCACAAAACTCATCCGTGCTACATTTGCTCTCGAGTTTCTGTACTGTTGTAGACTGACTGTCCATGTATTTGTACTTCTTCTGATCATATAAACACACACAATTACATTCCATTATTGTTTACTTTCCACTTGACTGCTGTGGCACAATTTGCACAATTTCTGGAGGTTGAAAATGATACTTTATACTAAATTGCTTATTTTTGCTTCTAGTTTAGAGTTTATATTTATTGTTTATTTATACATGTTTATTCTGCGTGCCTTTTTTATACAGTAAAATCTGTAGACATGCTGTCTCGTCTCACTATAAATGTGTTTTTGACAATAAAGTTTAGTGATGAGGAGAGGGAGGACCACCCTACCCTCCCAGAGAGAGAGAGGACAGTTATACTGAGTAATGGGGAGAGGGAGGACCACCCTACCCTCCCAGAAAGAGAGAGAGGAATGCCCCCCGTGTGAATGTATGATGTATTGCTGAATATGCATGAGGGCTTGCAGGGGCTAAAGTGGTATAACAAGCTAATTTACATGCAGTACTTACTGATCATCATCATCATCACCACCATCGAATGTCAGTCTCTGTCTTGTAGTGACACCCGTTTCTCACTGACAGGACACACAGTGTGTAAAATTGTGTGTAGGATTGTGGTTAAAGTGACATAAGGCATGCACACACATTTCAGCAATTGCGCTTTTGACAAAAAAATCTAATTGACATTAACCCTAACCCTAACCCTAACCCTAACTAAACCAGTTCATGGTGTAGGGATACATGTAGAGTGTCATGAGGCCAAAGAGAAGTGATTTAGTTCCGATTCTTCACTATTTTACCATCATCAACATCCAACACTCATGTGGAGCTTCACTGGGGGGTCGATAGTAAGAAAACGGCAGTATTTGTGTTGGAAATGTCTGGTTCCATTCACCACCACTGTAAAGAAGAATAGAGAATAGCTCTTGAGTACAATACAGAGAAGAACTCCATTTAGTTCCCTGAAGAACTTTTTAGTTGGCATTTGTTTAAAGGATCGCAGATGTGTAGATGTGACGTGAAACTAAAGAACCATTTAAAATTCCATATAAAGGTTCTATACCAGTCACCCACCCTCCTTCTGGAGATATCTTGAAGGGTTTAGCTCCAAACTGGAGCTCCAAATCCCTTACATAAAGGGGACATATTATGCAAAATTGACTTTTTCAAAAAAACATGTTATGGTAGGTCTATGGGCTACAAAACATGTTCATGAAGTTCTTTGCACAGAATTACTCTCACATAAAGAGATCTCACCAGTTTTATTCTTCACAGTTTCGGTCTTTTTCAAAACAAGCGGTTTCAAGGCTCTGTCCCTTTTATGCAAATAAGCTGTTGCTGGCCACGCCCCACCCCTCCCATGCTCATGAAACAAAACGAACAAGTTGGTTCATTCTAAACTGCGATAGAAACACAAAAGTCATTATTTAAAAGTGCATCTGCTGACTTGTCACAGAGAGTAGGTACAGATCCACCACAATGCTGAAGACAGCTATCGAATTTTCCATTCCACCTTAAAAACTTAAGGTGGAACTTTTTAATGCGGTTGTTGCTTTTTAACAAATCCGATTGTTGCTGGGACATAGCCATTGAAAATGAAATGGAGCCACGCAGTTTTTCGGTTTTTCTTTTCTTTTTCGGGAGAAAGTGTAGGGATGTGTGCTGTTCTTTGTGACTTGCCTCTGCCTGTAGCCTTAGCGATCAGCTTATCCGCACTTGTAAAACTAGCAGAAAAAATGGTGGATCGTCAACTAAACTTGTGGGAGTGGTCTCGACAAATGATGGGCGGTTGTATGCAAATTGGCCCAGTGGGATGTCACACTGGGCCCTCCATCCAATTGCCTCCTTTTTAAAAGGCCTGAAACTGTGAAGATTAAACTGGTGATATCTCTTTATGTCAGAGTGATTTTGTGCAAAGAACTTCTTGAACATGTTTTGTAGCCCGTAGACCTACTATAACTAAAGTGAGTTTTGCATAATATGTCCCCTTTAACACTTCAGCCAGTCAGAGACCTCTGAGGAAGTAGCCAGAGCATGTGCTGCAGGGCTGTGGCTGAAACTTCTCAGGAAGGTGGATCTCCAGGACCAAGGATCTATTGTCTCTGCTGTGGCTAAACTAAGTCATTGCTAATTGTTTTCAGTGCCCTTTTCTGTCCCTACCAACACCCAGTGACTACTGAATTGCTCCTAGCAATAATTTGAATGAATTCATTAAAAGTTCAGACAGAGCAGTGTGTGTGTGTGTGTGTCTCTTCACAATGTGTGATTAGTCAGATCTGTCAGGTGGATCAGATCTGATCATCAGAGGCTTCTGAACAAAGTTATGGAGTTTGAGGGCCACTAGAAAAACCTCTAAACCTCATGGATAAGTTTTACACACTCTGTCTGATCGCACACTCTACTCTTCACACAGTCTCTACAGTCTACACACAACATATGTGATCTAAGAAGGGTGTTAATTTTTTAAATGAGAGTAAAAATGGGATCTTCATTGGTACAGTCAGACTTCTGCCCCCATGCTGCAGGCTGAGTGTGAAACATTCCAGTATATGATTCTGAAAAAAAGTCTGCTCACGTTGCAGTGCCCAGTGATTTCCGACGCACCAGAATTTCATCTCAGCACGTTTTGTAGCGGGATATGAACCAAGGTCAGGGGAAAGACCTTCTTGAATTCAGCCTGCTGCTCATTTGTGGTGCATCTGTACTGAATGTGAATTAGCCCTGGTTTATATATATATGTACACACACATATATATTTCAGAAACCTGCAGAGGATATTTGCAGATATTATGGTTTAAAGAAAGCTTAAAAAACAGAAATTTCCTCCACTGACCTTGGCCAGGAACGCTTTCTGGACGTGTGATGAATTAACTGTCATCTGCAAAGACATGAATGGAACGTAGATGTGTCCTACAGGGAATAGCGTTGCCAACAGTGACCAGTCGTAGATGGGACACAAGCTCTGTAACATCGGGAAATTTGTTATCTCACTTGACCTCCATGTTCTGAACTTTTCTTTTTCAGAAGCTTCAACCCTCAGATGCTTCAGATGTCGCAGGAAGATTTGTTTCATGATTGTACATTATGTAGAATCACAGATCTCAATCTTTTAAAAAACATGAAATTTACCGTTGTTGGGATTAAAAAACTGCATTGATTTGCAGTGTCAAGTAGTGTTATTTAAAAGTCAAAATAACCAAATATAATTTTATTCCTGATAGTAACCACACGTGAAGCCCAATCATATCTGTGCGTGAGTGGCTGGGGGTGCGGTTTAAGCAGCACTATTGACTTTTCTGAGCAGCACAATTAGGGTTTTAATGGTCAACTGAGACCTGCTTTTTGAGTTCTCCTTTATGACTCGCTCTGACAGAAGCTCAATGCTAAAAGCATCAGTAAATTGCAAAGGAGATATGAAGCATTTTTGCATCCTGTTCTAACATACTGCTTCTGCTTCAGTGGCGGAACTGAGTTTATCCTCAACAGTTGGAAACGAATAAACAGATGACCGTAAAAACTGCCTGTTTTACCAACGTTGCATGTTCTACCTGTATTCGAACAGTTACAGTTTGCAGGTGATCAGTAAGTGAAGCTTTTGATGGCAAAACGTCAGTTCTGGAAGGTTTGGATCTCTTAAGACTGCTTGAATAATATATGATCTGCTACAACATTAAAGCCAATGCAGCCAATGCTATGGCTCCTGTCGGTCCTTGAAGTCAAAGTTTGAAGCAGAAAAGTGACTAAAACGATCAGGACAAAAAACAAAGTGGGATGTCTGGATGACTGAACATCTCCAACACAGCAGAGTTTGTGGGGGTTCCTGGTGTGCAGTGGTCAGAACCTTCCAACAGTACACCAGGGAAAGAGACCTGAAGAACAGGCTACAGTGTCCTGGGTGCTCAATGTTCACTGATGGTTGTGAAAGGTGAAGACTATCCTGTCTGGTCTGATCCAACAGAAGACCTGCTGTAGAACAAAGCCCCTGCTGTGTATGGGACTATGTAGCTGCAGACTGGTCCGAGTGCCCATACTAACCCCTGTCCACCACTGAAAGCTCCTGCAATGAACATGTGATCATCAAAACTGAACTGATGTAAGAAGATGGGCTGGTCTGATTGATCGAACATGCTGACCTCTCTCTTCTGTGGACAGACTAAGGACATATGTCATATAACTACAAGCAGTAGCGGTCATTCCGAAGCCGGAATTTTGTCCATATTTTAGATAGCAGTGTGTCATCACAATGTCCGAAACCACATAAGAGAGTCTATTAGTGCTTCTTCTGTTTAAAAAATAAAATGGCTGTATTTGTGTTGGTTACGTCTGTTTCCATTCACTACCACTGTTAAGAAATCTACAATGGATCGTTTCACAACAAATACCCTCGGTCTAAATTATGGAGGTCATTAGCGGTTGCTTCTGTATCAGGGTTGAAACTAAAAGGCTGTGCTGAAAGTTGTGATGAGAGAATTTTACATCATGAAGTTAATCTAATAAAGCAGTAACTCCTGTAAGATCTAATTAGCTCAGTTCTTCCCTCTTCTTCACTTTCATGTGTGTGGTGTGTGGTCTCTTGTCTGTCTGCATCGGTGTGTGTGCGCACGTGTGTGTGTGTTAGCGTGTGTGTTTGTGTGTGTGTGTGTGTATGTGTCTGTAGCAGTACGTT
Organism: Brachypetersius gabonensis; assembly: GCA_037577145.1. Lineage (NCBI taxonomy): Eukaryota > Metazoa > Chordata > Actinopteri > Characiformes > Alestidae > Brachypetersius > Brachypetersius gabonensis. Next base: position 2,283 of record JBBJLR010086902.1, on the reverse strand, counting down.
GTCCGCTGGATTCCGTCAACATCGAACCACGGCCTGTCCTTTCAAATATCATCATAAAAACATGAAAGAAGAGAGAAGACTCACAAACTGCCAGACATGTCCAGACTCAGAATGTGGTAGCAATGATTTCATAACTGCACACACCAGGGATTGGAGGTTCGCAAATAAACAAATGTAAAAATAAACACGAAAATTGTGTTCATTTGTCAAAATTATGGACAATAATGGGATTATTCCTCCAAAATAGATTAGTGTGTTTTGCAATTATGAGAATTTCGGGTGTGTTTGTGTGTGTGTGTGTGTGTGTGTGTGTGTATGTATTGTTTTGTGAGGACCACATGTCTTTATAATGAAAGGAATGCTTGTAAATCCGTAGAAGTAGGGACCTTTCGCTGGTCCTCACAAGGAAAACATGCTGTTCTTCACCCCGAGTTTAACATTTTTAAGAAAAAGCTCAGAGCCCTTTGGTTACCAAGATTAAAAGTCAGGGTCGAGGTTTAAGTGTAGCACAACAGACATACACTATTAGACAAGTTGAGTGAAAGTTACCACAAAGATAGTAATGCCAACACAGAGTGTGAGGTGCAGAGCGGTGCCATGCATGAATGTCCACATGAGTCCCGGCACCTGCCAAACACAAATTATCCCTCCAACGGGAGAGAGGAGACACAGACACACAAACACACACACACACGCGCGTTCAGGGATGCGTAAATACACACACTCACTGCCCTGGAGAGTGGAGGAAGTGCAAGAGAAAGGATGAAAGCAGGGGGTGAACAGAAAACAGAGATGTTTGAACTGAGCTGTGACTGCTGGAGAGAGTCTTTATTCATAATGTAGCATCTTCATCATCATCATCCCTTATTACTCAGTACAACTGTCTCTCTCTCTCTGGGTGGGTAAGATGGACCTCCCCCTTCCCTATCACCTAGTATGGCTGTCCTAGCTTTCTCTGCGTGGGTATGGTTGTCCTTCCCAGCACTCCTCTCTCTCTGCATAGGCAGGGTGGTCCTTCCTTTCTCACATCACTCAGTATAACTATCCTGTCCCTCTGGATGGGTAGGGTGACCCCCACCACTCAGGGTGTCACCCTGACCATCCTCTATCTCTTTAGGTGGTTAGAGTCGTCCTCCCACTCCTAACTGTCCTGTCTTTCTCTGGGTGGGCAGGGTGGTCCTCCCTCTCCCCCATCACTCAGTATAACTGTCCTCTCACTCTCTTGCATTTCTGATATTCAGATTTATTTGGTTTGGGGATTCACAAAATAAAATCATCAGTTGAAGCAAGATATGAACCATTAGGTAGGCACTTTAGGCACTTTTTACAGGTATACAGGACTGTAGTGCACCTAAACTGTACAGAACTTGTAGCACACTTTGATTTTCCAGCCCAGTTACTGTGCTTCTGACTCAATTCTCTCCCCATAGTTTATGGCCGGTTGTCTGTTTTTCTATCAGAGCCGCTTTTGACTATGTGGTCTTTTATTTCTAATAGTCATGAATGAGATTTTAAATTTTCTCTAACCACATCCTTTAACCATGCAATGAAAACCCAACTCAGATAACTTGTTAGCGATGGCCTGGTGCACTTCACGTTTCTCACAGTGTTAATAGAAGACTGCCACTTCAACACAAACAGATAGTAGTGCTCATACTTCATTGATGTCCCAGTATGTATCTCCATTGTAGCTTTTTGTGCTGACAGTAAAAAAAACAATATTCTCTTTCCATGTTGTAATGACATTTCAACCAGTCAGAAAGCAGATGGCTCGGCCCAGGCCTGCTTTCGGCCCTGCAGTCGAGCAGCTTCGGTTTGGCTTGGGTTCGGGTTGCTTTATTTGTTCACAGTATGCCTTGGCTCCTTGTGCCAGTGGAAAAGTGCCATTCGATTCGAGGGGGTTTCATGTACAAATGCTGAATTCATCAGAAACCCCCAATAAAAGTGCTTTTAATCAAAGGAAGCGTAACAGATGAGGGCTGTTAAGTAGTGTTGTGCTGTTCTGACTATGGGTAAGACTTTGAGTTGTGCTGTGGGTGAATTTTTGTGGCTTGTTTAGGCTGCAGAAGCTCTCCAGTGTATTGGCTGAAAAGAGTACCTGTATGAGCGAATGAGAACGACTGAGAATGAGTGATGAGCAGACGTCAGGCAGGAGCGAGTGATTAATGAAAGCCTTTCCTGTCCCTTTCTTCACACATAAACACCCAATCTTACACACACACACACACACACACACACACACACACACACACACACACACACACACACACACACACACACACA
>JBBJLR010086891.1:0-10478 GCA_037577145.1 Brachypetersius gabonensis | reverse complement strand
ACACAAGTGCGAAACAGGACAGAACAAGAGCAACAATACCACTAAACGAGACAGGACAAGACAATGTATAGTGCAAATGACAATGTCTACATTGAGGATAAGTACAGTATTTGACCAGTACTGTAGTTTAGCAGCAGAGATGTGCAAGAAAATGCAGGACATCGATAAATAAATATGTGCAATTTAAAACGGCAATAAATATGACTGTGCGGTTTATAGCAGCATAAAAACCATGACAGAGAGTGTCATGTGTTTTACAGAATGTGTGATATGAAAAGAGTATTTAAGCTGGTTATTAAAGTCTGAGTTTTCCAAGGGAGTAGGGGTGAGGTAGGGGAGGGGGTGATTTGTTGTGTGTGTGTGTGTGTGTGTGTGTGTGTGTGTGTGTGTGGTTTTATGCTTTCAAGTTCTGGTTAAGGAGTCTGATGGCCTGAGGGAAGAAACTGTTCCCCATTCTAGTAGTGGAGGCCCGTATATGCTACGGTATTTTTTACCAGACGGGAGGAGAGAGAAGAGAGTGTGTGAGGGTGAGTGGGGTCGTCCACAATGCTGGTGGCTTTGCGGATGCAGTTTGTGGAGTAAATGTCTGTGACAGAGGGGAGAGAGACTCCAATGATCTTCTCGGCTGTTCTCACAACCTTCTGTAGGGTCTTCCGGTCCGAAACATATTTTCGTACCAGGCTGTGATGCAGCTACTGAGAATACTCTCTATGGTCCCTCTGTAGAACATGGTGCGCTCTCCTTAGTCTCCGCAGGAAGTAGAGATGCTGCTGGGCCTTCTTGGTGATGGAGCTGGTGTTGAGGGTCCACACGAGGTTCTCCATGATGTGAACACCAAGGAATTTGGTGCTCTGGATGATCTCCACTGAGGAGCCGTCGATGCTCAGTGGAGAGTGATCATGTTGTGCCCTTCTGAAGTCAACAACCATCTCCTTGGTTTTCTCCACATTCAGGGACAGGATGTTGGCTGTGCACCAGTCCGTTAGCCGTTGCACCTCCTCTCTACGCTGCTTCATCAAACTTGATCAAACCTACCACAGTTGTGTCATCAGCAAACTTGATGATGTGGTTTGCTGCACAGTTGTGGGTCAGGAGCGTGAACAGTAGAGGGCTGAGCACACAGCACTGGGGGGCCCAGGACCCAGTTGCAGAGGGAGGTATTTAAGATGCTGAGGAATGATGGTGTTGCATGCTGAATTGAAGTCTATGAACAGCATTCTAACATAAGTGTCCTTTTTGTCTAGGTGAGTGAGGGCCAGGTGAAGTATGTAGCCAGTTACCGACGCTGTGTACTCCTCCAGCTTGCTCGAGCCCCTGTAGGTTGCAGCCTCCATGAACATGTCCCAGTCAGTGTGATCGAAACAGTCCTGAAGAGCAGAGATGGCTCCTGGGGGTCAGATCTTTGTCTGTTTCTGGACAGGCCTGGCCTGTCGCTTCGGAACAATAGCATGTTGCAAGTAGTTCTCTTGCAATGTTTCTGGAGGTGGCTTTTTGGGGTGGCACAGCCTCAAGGTAGCATTTGGTGTAGCCATGGTCACAAGGATATACTTGTGGCCTCAGACAGACTCAGGCAGATAAGGTCCATTCTAGTCCCCTCAACGGGCACCTAGATGATGGCGATAAGTGGTGCTGGAGCTGGCTTCACAGGGTAAGGTCTGCTAGCACTGAGGGTATTGCTGGCAGAAGTTCTTCACCTTGGCCTGCATTCCCAACTAGTGGAAGAGATCACGCAGCTTCTCCAACGTGTCCCACAAGAGGATGACCGTGGCATGGTAGCATTGATAGGGATGGTGCTAGAACCAGCAGGTTGCACGGCTTACCTTGATGCTCACACAGTAGTAGAGGGTGCTGTCTTTAATGAGGATGAATGAGCCGGGCGTCAGGTTGAAAGCTGCTGGTCCTAGTTGTCTATTAGCCACAGCTGGCTCCAGTAGTTCTTAAAATTCTCCTCTGGCATCTGCTCCTTTGCAAAGTTCACCTCTCTTGCTGCTTGTTGGGAGAAGACAGAAGAGAGCTTGGACCTAACCTTTGGTTCTGGCCCACCATGATGGGCCGCTCCCCATCCCTCCCTCCAAATATAATATGTTGTACATTTGTCATCAGGCTCTCCAGGGTGTGGCCATTGTTTCACTGACCATGAGCATTTGCCACCACATGAGCCATGTCAGGAGAGACCATCCCACTCAAAACAGATGGAAAATGGAGATGCTGAAATGGTGCCCAGCTGTCAAAGCTCTTTGAAATGTTGATCGGAGCTGTCCATTCAGGACTTCAGTCAGGGCATGAGGAGGACTGCCTGCCACCCAACGCTGCAGGGCTGCTGGCCTGCCATCACAATACACACACACACACACACACACACACACACACACACACACACACACACACACACAAACCAAAGAGAAAACCCAGTTTTTAAGTTATTTTTGTAAAGACTAAATATCATAACCATTCATTTCACCCTTATCATTTCACAGATTTGTGGGCAAGGAGATTGTTGTTCAGTCCTACTCAGTTTATGAAAAGTTGTCTGACATGGGTGTATTTTCTGAGATGAAAAGACAATATTTTAGAGGTCTGGACATCATAACAGCCCTGGTAGGAGCTGAAGAGGTGGAGTATTTTAAGTAAGCACAAATTCTTATACTGATGCTTCTTACAAGTACATTTGTTTCTTTTATAATTTCTAGTATCCTGTCACTATATTTGTAATTATTGGCACCCCTGGAATTGTTCTAGAAAATGCCCCATTTCTCCCAGAAGACTATTGCAGTTACAAATGTGTTGGTACACATGTTTATTTCCATTATGTGCACTGGATCAAAAAGCCAAAATAGACATAATTTAACTCAAAACTCAAAAAAGAGGGCTGACAAAATTATTGGCATCTTTTCAAAATTGTGAGTAAATCGTTTAATTTCAAGCCTATGATGGTTGTTTAAACTCATATGTTCCAAGAAACAGGGGCTGACAATATAGTAATCACACCTGAAGCCAGTTAAAATGGGAAAAAGTTGACTCAACCTTTCTGTTGTGTGTCTGTGTATGCCACACTTAGCAAGGAGAACAGAAAGAAGAATTGTCTGAGGAGTTGAGAAAAAAATTGTGGAAAAATATCAACAATCTCAAGGCTACAAGTCCACCTCCAGAGATCTTAATGTTCCTTTGTCCACTGGGCGCAACACAATCAAGAAGTTTACAACACATGGCATTGTAGCTAATCTCCCTGTATGTGGACAGACTGCAACACAGGATAGTCCAAATGGTGGATAAACAGCTGCAAACAACTTCTAAACAAATTCAAGCTTTAGTGTAAGCGCAAACTATCCGTTGACATCTCAACTAAATGAAACGCTATGGCAGGGCACTACTGCTGACACAGAAACTAGAGTTTGCCAAAATGTATTTGAGGAAGCCAAAATTCTTCTGGGAGAACCTCTTTTGGTAAAATTAGACCAAGGTAGAGATTTTTGGTAAAGAAAGAACAGAATGAGGCCTACAAAGAAAAGAACACGGTACCTGCAGTCAAACATGGTGGAGGTTCAGTGATGTTTTGGGGATGTTTTGCTGCCTCGGGCACTGGGTACCATGACTGTGTGCAAGGCATCTTAAAATATTTTGGAGCACAATGTAGGGCCCAGTGTCAGTAAGCTGTGTCTGCATCAGAGGTCATTAGTGTACCAGCAGGGCAACAACACCAAACATATCTCTAAAATGAGTCTGGCTCTAAATGTAATTGAACAATTATAGAGAGATCTCAAAATTGCTATTGGAGTAGGCACCCTTCAAATCTGAGACACCTTGAGCAGTTTGTAAAAGATGAGTGGTCAAAGAGTTGTAAAAGCTTGTTGATGGTTATAGGCAGCAATTGGTTTCAGTTATTGTTTCCAAAAGGTGTGCAACCAAATATTAAGTTGAGGGTGCCAATAATTTTGTCTGGACCCTTTTTAGAGTTTTGTGTGAAACTGTGTCAAATGTGGCTTTTTTTTCAGCTTTTTTGTTTTAATCCAGTGCACATAATGGAAATAAACATGTGTACCAACACATTTGTAACTGCATTAGTCTTCTGGGTGAAATGGTGCATTTTCTGGAACAATTCCAGGGGTGCCAATAATTCTAGCCATGACTGTATATAATTGTCATATTTGACTGATCAAAAACCTAGTTTCTATTTAATATATCAAAATATAGAAGTTGAATGTGGTGGATGCTGTTGAATCAACTGCCCAGTTACAGTGTTAATTATCAATTTGGGTGCACCTGTTTATTAACAAGTGGATGATCTCTATGGGGGAATGTCAAAATGAAGTGTTACCGTTTTTGTTAATATCATATATGTTTTAGTTGGAAACATTATTTCTCTTTTCTGTTGACTGCACAGAAAAACATATTTTGACAAATGGATGGCATTCAGAGAAGAACTCAACGTACTTGTAAAGATAGAGAGAGACAAAACGCATATTTTTTTCCCGCAAGTACGGTAAGCTCACATATATTACACGCATTTTTTTGGTTACTATGAAATAAACTTTGCTTACTTTGTGTATTTTTGTGTTCCTTGGACAAATTTTACTGCAGAAATTTGTGGATTTCCTTGACAGAGTCAATGCTGATGTTGATGATGACAGAGTAGAATACTTGTCCAAGTAAGCTCTTTAAACAATTCCATATATTTTAATCATGTTAGGCGTGAACTAAGAAGTTTACAGATTTATTAAAAAACATTCCAGCTTAAGTGCATGTAAAGAAAATGATATCCTATATAATAAAACACCAGCCAGGTATATGACTGCTGAATTTAAGCCAACATTTCCCATAGTTGAATCAGTTCAGTATATATTAACTTAACAAAGATTACATATAAAACCTAAAGCACCTCAAAATGCTCATTTTTAATAGAAAATCATCATATACTTACCTATTGTTTTAGATGTATAATTTATATATTTTAAAATGTATAATTCAGTTTTTGATACAGCAAAAAAAATGCTTGAAAAAAACTATGCTAATTCTATAGAAAACTGTAACATGATCACTAAAATCACAGTTAAAATTCGAACCTGTTTGAAATGTATCTGTATCTTGAAAATGTCATGTGTGAATGTATTAACATCAGATCTTGACATCTCTTTAAATATAAAGTTAACTTTGGAATTCATTGTTTCTATTCCACTCATCTGCCAGGAACTGGGCTAAAATGAGAGCAATTTGTGTTTCAAAACTACTGGCCAATGGAGTCCTTACTCAGGATCAAGTGGATGAAGCTCAAAGGTGTGTGACATGTAATGTTACAAACATCAAATTTAATGTATATCGGATTGAATACATTTTTCTACAGACAAATCCCTTTTGAAACAAAACATGCTAATATTGTTTGATGTGTATGTGTAAGAGTTATGCTACAAAGGGAACTAAAGTAGCACTAGGAGTTTTGCAAGAATAGTTCTTTTTCATACTTGGAATCAAATATGGTGTGAGACATTAATTTAATATATCTGAGCGAAGTAACAAATCTGTTGGTTAAACAGATTAACCTCAGTAATGATGACTGTAAGAGCAGATGTTGAGAACCAACATTGTAACCCTTTGGTGCAATCCCACTCGTGGAAACACATTGGCATGTAAAAAAACAATAGATTACAATTTTGGCAATTATTCATCTAAACCAATATTTCGGTTTCACAGCAATGATGTGAGCTCAACAGTTTCAGCTGACTCTAATTTGCATTTAACATTTTGCTTGCTCTCCATCTCTCCAACCATCATCTTCTGTCAATGCTTAAACACATGTCTTGGCTCTCCATGTGGACCTATGTTGCATTCAGAACAATCAAACTTAATATTCTTATACCATTCAACATAATGATCTCTACTCATGTTAACTGTAATAAACAGCAATGTTTAAAATCTGTGCATATCTATTTTTTCTGTAGCACTGGAGTAGCCTACTAACGTGATGGGGATTGCAGCATTTATTATGCTAACAGTGTACATTTTAAATACACATAAATTGTGTCTATACAAGTTACAAAAAATATATATAAAACAATGTAACCAAAGGTTTTTAAACCTTGCATGCAAATTTTTTCCCCCTAAAGCTTTTTCAGTAGCTAACCTAGCTTGCTAACTTTCTGGAGATATGGATCGAATTTGAGCATTAATTTTGATAATACTTGTCAAGATACTGCTGCTGAGACAGAGGAGAAGACGTAATGTCTTCAGGGCGAGGCGTCTGAGACGTATGTAGTGTACAGTGTCTGGACACTAGATTTTGGCATGTTCTGGAGCGATTTTCTAGTGCACTAACTAGTGTGTGAAATTAACAGTTGCAATTTTGAACAACACTACAAAATGGCAGATTCACTACATAGTGCCCTACATAGTGAACAAGTGCACTTTTCAAACACAGCTCATATCTTCGGAGCTTGCCTATCAGCAATAATCAGAGCATAGGTCACAGCTTGCCCTCTTAGAGCATCAAGCACAGCCTGACTTGACCCACCTCTTTTAAAAGGTCAGAGAAGTACATTAAGACTTTTCTCATCTTTAGCACTGAAGTGGTGGAACAAGCTTCCCCGTTCCCCTGGCTGAACTTCTGAGGCCCTTATTGTCTTCAAATGGTGACTGAAGACCGTTGTTGTCACCAAACATTCAGGATAACAACAGCCTTCTGTGTGTTTTCAGATTGGACCCTGGTGGAATACTTATTTAATTTTGGGTAAAATCTTAGTCTCCAGTAGCTCTTAATTTTAATAGGACAACTGGATAGGAGCATCTCCTAAATGCTATACATGTAAATATATATGTAATTGTATATTTGTATAATGATCTCTTCTTGTGTTTTACAGTATATTTCAGAAAGATACATTAGGTTTATATCAGAAATATGAGGAGTTAACAAAGGAAATGGATCCAAAGAGAGCTGAAGAAATACTGAAGTAAGATGTGTTTTTTCTCCTGATGTAGTTATCTTCTTTAGGTTAAGTGTCCTTTTATAACTTTCATTTTAAATGTGAAAATTGTAGAGTAAAGAATATAATTTAAAAAACCAGGTTCCTAGAAAACAGGACCTTAATTGTATTTGACAGTATCACAAATGGTTGGAAATGCCTTACAAATAAAAAATGTGAATGCTGAATAAGACGCCTTAGGATATAAAAAGCCAGACACAATGCAAGATGTCTATCAAAAAATCATGGTTTTAATTACTATGATGTTTTTGTTTCAGGGGTTTGATCAAACTGCTAATGGTGGGACTTAACTACATATATGCTCCACTTACTTGGGACTGTCAAACACAATGAGGCAGCTTTCTATAATTATTCCTCACACTGAATAAAGACTTATGCATTTTAAAACTATTTTAGAAAGAGCACTTTGGAATAGACATGCAGTCTGATACCATAGACTCCTCAAAGTAGTGAGGAGGTTATAATGGAGGGATACAAGACAGTATTTTACGTTTGAATTGTGTTTGCAGATCAGTGTAACCTTCATTATTATGACCTGCTAATCTACATAAAACATGTTCTCTAAGTGTTTGATGTGTATAACTGAATAAATAAAAGATCACACAAAATATAGATTTGAAAAACAATCATTCTTCTGAAAATAAAAATGTGGTACTGTTATTACAAATTCAGCAACCCAATTTCACTGGGGCAACTGTGACGTCTGGGCAGCGGCCACAAGGGGGAGCTGGGGTTTAAGTTTTGGGTTTTGTATTGGGACTCTTATTTTGTATATGAGTTCTAGTACAGTATTTAAGTTCTGTCTAGGTGGACCACGGGTGTCGGTTAACCCATACCTTTGCCTTTCATTTCTGTTACTTACCATTGCTATACTTTGTATTCTAGGTTAAGTTGCTTTACAAACGTATCGGCCCTCGTGCCAAGTTTGGTTTTGTTAATAAAGATAAAGACAAAGAATCATGGACGCCTCCTTGAGTGCTTTCCCTTCATGGGACCATGCCGAGCGACATGACAGCACCAAGGGATTCAATTATATTTTATACAAGGTATCGTCCCCACACACTGCTCTCCGGGTGCTGTGTTCCTGGCTGCCTGCTGCCTCAGGTTTTAAATACAGAGGATGAAAATTGTGCTGTGTGTTCACATATGTCAGATTGGTCACTTTTCACTTTACATGTTCACAAGTTTTGCCGCCCTGCCTAAAGTGCCGCTCTGTGTGACTTTGTCATGTGGGCTGAGGGAAAAGACACAGCAGCAGGCAGCACATTGTTTCTTGAGAGTATTTCTTTATTACATACTTTCACAGATCACAGTCCACACTCACAATACACAAATTCAAGAAGGTGTAGTATCAGGAATACTCAAAGGACCTTCACTCTGAGTCACTACTAATGTTCAGACAAAACCTAGGACTCTCCGGAGGACCTTCACTCCGAAGAGACCCATACTGTTAACACAAAGCATTTAGTCCGGGAGCCTCTCACTTCACTCTTATTACGTGAGACTTAAATGGATAGTTCACTTGTTGTGAGGCTTCGCCACGTCTCATCCCAACTGTAAGGATTACAGAAGGAGAGGGAAATAGAAACAGGAGGAAGAGTGGATTACATATTTTATGATTAAGTTCAGTTTATAAATAATTATGATCTGCCCACATTTGAAATTAATTTAAAAAAAGCACCCACTGTGAACAATTACGCATACATTTATACTTACTTGTATGCTTCCACACAGACATGCTATTTGCCTGTGAACAAAGACCGATTTGCCGTCTGCCACAAAATAAGAGTCTGGGTGTCCTTATCTGTCCCTGCAAAATTCGAAATACCTTGACTTAAGTTAAAACAACAAGAGCTGGGGTAGCCAAGTAAAAGATAAATTATACACCTACAACTACACAGCGCAGGAATTCACCAGCACATAACCTAACTGTGATTTCGTTGTGACCAACATTCAAGGTAACATTACACAACTTAAAGTTGACAATAGCCGGTTCACTTCAGGGACACTGCAATGCCTAATTCAACAATAACATTCCAGTGGAGGATTTTCAAAACAACTGCCAACATGCCCAGGTCTGGCCGTGCAAACAAGTTCACTGCAAGAGCAGACAGCAAGGTGCTAAAAGAAGTCTACATAATCCCCCAAATATCATCATTGGACCTACAACCGGCTCTTGCAACTGTTGATGTGAAAGTGCATGCCTCTACATTCAGAAAAAGACTGCAAAAGTTTAACTTGCATGGGAAGTGTGCAAGAAGAAAACCTCTGCATGAAGACCAGATTGTAGTTTGCCAGAACGTAGAGAAAGTCCAGAACTTCTGGAATTATGTTCTTTGGACTTTAAAACGGAATTATTTAAAGACTATAACAGAGGGGAAAAGTAAGAAGAGAAATTTTTTAGAAACCGAAATAGATGTGCTTGTGGGTGAAAAAAAAGGTTTGGTAGTCACAGTAGTGGAGTGACAAAAAGAAAGGCAGTGAGTAGCAACAGGTAACTAATACTGTGAATGAAGTGAAATCTGCAAACAGGACGATGCCCAAAATAAAAAAAAAAAACTGGTCAGATTTAAAAGTAATTCTAAAAATAAGAATTTCTGCGCATCAAAAGAGCGTGTCAGCAGTGGGGGCACATCAGAGCTGACACCTCTGGAAACCCGGATGGCTTCAATACTGGGGGAAACAAGTGTTTGTGGAGTAGTATCTGAGAAAGAGGGACACACAGACATGGCCACACTGCACAGGCTCTCATAATTCGGCACACTTTTGGAGGGTAGCATAACAACCAGCCACCTGATGCATCTAAACATGGCTGTTACGTGCCTTGGCACCTAGGATTGTTTTTTCTCTCTCTCTTCCTCAGTCCTGTGTTGTAGGTGGATGCATTCCGGGGATTGGTCTGTCCCGTTTTCCTGCTCTGAGCAAAAGTAAAACAGGGTTATTTTTTGTTGTTTACCTGCAATTAAATCACTTTCTATTCCAGTGATCAGTACAAGACGAGACACTGATTTGTGAACATTTCTTAATAAATTTGGGTTTCCTAATGTTTTCAAATAACTGTATACTTTTGTTAAGATTTGGTTTCAGGTGATTTGCTGTCATCTAGGAGGAGTTGTTCAGAAATGCAGAGATCTGGGCTGTGACCTGAAGGTCACTGAGAGAAAAGGAGAGTTGAGGAAAGGATCAGTTGAGTTTTGTATCAAAGAGACAGCAATTTCCAACACTGAAGGACATGAGTGAGTTCCAGGTGGAGTTGAGGATGACAGGATGGCATAGCAGCTGGAGAAAGGGGTTGAAGATTGCAGCAAATACTTTGAGATGGTGGTAAAATGATTGGAGTAAATCTGGAGAGAGAATGTGAATAACAAAAGATGATGGTTGTAGACATGGAGTGGGGTAACCAAAATGTTGGGATGGCTCTGATGGTCAAGGACCAGTGTTGGGAGTAATGCGTTACAAAAGTAATGTATTACAGTAACGTATTACTTTTTGCTGTAACGCAGTAGT
>JBBJLR010086880.1:0-10478 GCA_037577145.1 Brachypetersius gabonensis | reverse complement strand
TCTCTCTTTTACACACACACACACACACACACACACACACACACACACACACACACACACACACACACACACACACATACAAATTTAGTTTTAAATAATGTCAGTGCATGATTATACATCAGTCCCACATGTTTTACATGTATGTGATAACCTATAAGTAGTAGTTAAATTGAGAATGACACTAACAGTCATTCTCAATGTTTTTTTCTTGTTTTTATTATTTTCTACATTGTACATTCATATTGAAAACAAACAAAATGACTAAGGAACTTATCAAATTAAGTAGTAAACAACAAAAGAGTTAAACAAACCAGAGTATGTTCTGTAATAAGGTAATGATGGACTGTTGTTTTTTTTTTTACTTAGTTAAGTGGTTCTTGCCGTAATGTTGAGTAGAACTGTAGTGGAATAGGATCACTGACTGTGTACCAACACTATCCCAAACACATTAAGAAGGCAATAAATTCCACTAATGAACACTTGACGAATAACAGCTGTTAATTAAATACCATTCCAGGTTGATTTCTCATGAATCTGATTGAAAAAAATGCCAAAAAAATTGCACAGCTTTGCTGTGTTGCAAAGTTGTCATCTGTGTTAATTATTCAGTGTATAATTGTATAATATGAATCTGCACTTTATGTAGATCTGTGCAATGTGCTGCTGTTAAGTTTTGCTCCATGGACCTGAAAACGTTTAATCCCAGTTTATAGAAATAATATTGAGGATTGACAATGACTACCTGATTTTCTTGATTCTTGATTTCAGCATCTGTAAAGTTTTTTACCTATTCAGTTTTATATATCACCATAAAATTATACCCTGCATGTTTGCTTTAAAGCTAATAACATTACAGATGCAGAAAAAGATTCTGCAAACTCCTCTGTCTTAATGGTCAGTGGACAAGGAGACCTCTGCAAAATTAATGACTGGGAATATCTAGAGACATTAGATTTCATGCTGCATGAATATTTGTGCTAATTGCAGTTTATAGCTTGAATCAAAGCCTCTCATTTGATCTAAAAATTGTTTATGTGCATGATTTAGAGCAGTTACTTTGTGTGTGTATGCACGCCTTTGTGTGTGTGTGTGTGTGTGTGTGTGTTTGTGTGTGTGAGTGTATCTGTCTATTGCCTCTTTAGAATCTTACATTTTTACAGTATTATAGTTGTTATCGTACATTTAAAACAGTTTTACTGTCTGGAAGCTCCATGTACTGTATTTTCATAATCTTAAAATGTTCAATGTTAGTATTTCATTCAATTTCAGGTTCTCTTATTGAACATTTTATGTGGGAATTGATTCTATATACTTTCACTCTACAAGTCTGAAATTAATAGCCAGTGAATATTGGTACCATTGGCCCAGAAAACACGCTGGTCGATCCCCATGAAATCTAGTGTAGAACTGCGGGCCAACACTTAAGATTCAGTTTGCATTCACACACACAGACAGGATTTACATTTAGATGCACAGAAGAAGTGGAAGCTGTTGCTTTGCATATGCTCTTCTATTCTATGTGTCCATTCATGTGATACGTAATGAAGCCCCTCGCTGTGCATCAGCTTTAAATTGCAGGACCCACTTAATGCCATTAAATATTTTACACTGAAAGCCTTTCACAATACTTCATTTTGTAGCGCGCTTCGTTTTAGAGGCAGAAGGAAGTTTAAGTGCAAGTTTGAGAGAAAACGACCGTGTGTCATCTCACACATAGTCATTTTCATTCCCTAATGGGATTAAAATGATAGAATTTGATTTATAAAATGACATCAAATGAACCTGCTGCTCACATTTGTTTGGCTATTTGTTTGATCCAAGCCAATTACAGGAAAATCCTAGCATGAGATCAGAGATTATCGGAAAGCTGCTTCTCGCTGCCTAATGATGATGGCTTGCCGTGAGAGAGGAATTTTTGTGCCTGTCCCCCCAAATTGAGCTGCAGGGACAGCGCTGGGTTGCACCGAGACGTGTCTTTGCGAACAGTTACAGCCCTGAATATTTCACAGGGGATTTGCTGGTGAAACTCTTGCCACTCAATGCCTGGGGGAGGCTGGGGTTCAGACTCTGTTCTCTCACAGCTGACACACAAACACACACTGGGCATACATGAGGAACGAGATGCTGTGATATTTTTATGCCTTGATGATTTTTATGGCCTTTTACATTTACTGATGTACATGTGCCCTAGATAAACCATGTTGTGTTCTTATGTACACTCCCAGTCAAAAGTTCGGACACATCTTCTCATTCAACAATTTCCTTTTTTTTTTATTATTGGCTACATTGAAGATTAATATTGAAAACATACCAAACAGAACCTGTTGCTCTGATGACAGCTTTGCACACTCTTTGCATTTTTTAAATCAGATTAATGAGGAATTGACCTGGAATGGTATTTAATTAACAGGAGTTCTTCGTCAAGAGTTCATTAATGGAATTTCTTGCCTTCTTAATGTGTTTGGGATCATCAGCTGTGATGGTAGTGTTGGTACACAGTTAGTGATCCTGTTCCACTACAGTTCTACTCCACATTACGGCAAGAAGCACTTAACTAAGTAAAAAAGAACAACAGTCCATCATTACCTTATTACAGAACATATTCTGGTTTGTTTAACTCTTTTTTGTATTACTGCATGATTCCATGTGTTCTTTCATCATTTTGTTTGTTTTCAATATTAATGTACAATGTAAAACAAAGAAACAACATTGAATAAGAAGGCATGTTCAGACTTCTGAATGGTAGTGTAATCAAATATTTACAAGGAAGAGAATTCACTCTTTAGTCAGTTACATTTCAGTCATTAACATTGAACTTATTTTTTTGGTTCATTTTATTTGTGGACAACCTCTGAACTGCTCTGTGATATGTCACACACTTGACTTTTTGTAGTTTTATCATTATTTCAGACCAAAAAGAGAAGAACAGGGCCGAAATTCGTCTGACTGAAGCTGACTGTACTACATTTCACTGCACTTCCAAGAGTACTTGATTAGTTTTTTGACCTGTTACTTCTACTTCATTTTTTGGACAACTACAAGGTCTTTGAAAACAATTGATATGACCAGTTGTAATAGTTTTACTTTTGTTTCAATAAGTGAGATGAACATGTGTTGCACATCACTACACATGTTTCCTTCCTGGGTTTCGCAGTACCCATAGACCAACTGCTTGTATTATAAAATATTTAGACTGATTATAGATAGCCTGAAATCAACCAGTGTAGAATAAGTGCATTAACTGAACAGTACTGGACTAAATGTCAGCCAATTAATGTTTTACCTATAGTTTGATTTTTCTCCAGTTCATTTATGGTGCACTAGAGAAACAAAGCATTTGGATCATTTGAGTATTTCAGTATTTGTGGTTTTTGTAATCTATTTTTGCAGCATCACCCAGCCTTATTATTTTATGTGCTGAAGTGGTGAACTCAAAATACTCACAGTCAACACTCTGATGACCTTTCAGCTTGGGCTTAGCTCCCTCGACTCTCTTGCTGAGCGCAGCTTGTCCTCTATCTCTACATTACACCTCATTACCAGACTAGTTCAACATTGTGGCATGATCTTCACTGATCTTGCTTTGACTGGACTTCTCTGGGGTTTTTTTTCTGTAAGTCTTCCTCAGATATTGTGAATTGCTCAGATGTTTCAGGCAGCATCTTACAGCTCCTACTAAAACCTTTGTGGTTAAATATACCTCCTTTAATGCTCTCTGCAGTGTTCTCACTCCTATTTATCTGTTTTTTGTCATTTGTGTTTTAGTTTTGGTGTATCATTGAATGTTGATGTCAGTATACAGTAAACCTTCGTGATTGAACTGCAATTGCTGATCCATGTTAAAGCGGGGGTTTACTATAATAACATTTATCAGAGAAATACTAGTTTGGTAAGGGTGATACTAAAACCGGGAACTCAGACCCTCAGACCTGTTATAGGGTACACAGGGAATTACCATGAGGACTCAATTGAACTGGAGCTGATATATTACTAGGAAATCAAGATTACTTCTGGCAAAGGTTAATGCTTCAGTGACTCTTTTTTTACAGTATTTTAGTTAGTTTAGTTTGTTTATATTTCTGGAACAGTCCCCCTCTAGTAAAGGATTTGTGAATTGGTATTGTAGCCTTTGAATGGCGCTATTGTACATAGGGATGAGCAAAATTGCATGAGGAACATAAGTATTTGAGCACCCACTTAGTAATGGGTAGTAAAGTTCTCCCACTTAGAAATCATGGAGGGGTCTAAAATTCACATTGTAGGTGCATTCCCACTGTGAGAGACAGAATGCAAAAAGAAAAAAAGCAGGAAATCACATATAACATATCATGTATAATTTGTAAAGAATGTATTTGTATTACACTGCTGCACATAAGTATTCAAACACCTGAGAACATCAGTGTTAATATTTGTTCCTCACTGTAGATCACAATATTTTGTAAGATTTTGTAAGATATAACAGACAAAAATAAAACCCATTGTGCCACCAGTATAATGAAAATCTACTTTAAATACCCAAAAACAAAATATCTGCAGTTATCCAGTTTTCCAGACCTAATTATGAGATCGCCAGTGAACACATATGTGTCTTCTCAGTATATATTTGTAATGTTGATTATAGTTGATTTTGAACATGCGCTGTACCTTGCCTACCTGAATGTACGTGATTCCAGATAAAAGCAGGAAAGTATGTGTGGTAGAACCCACAAAGGAACAGTACATGTACATGGCCAGCAAAACAGAATGTGTTTTCCATTTTTTTTGTCTTTGAGAGCTGTGGGAGAGGGAGTGTGTGTTAGCACCTGGTTTAGAAATAAAGGCTATTCATGCTGAGAAGGTCACCGCGATTTTCATGGTAGGTGTGAGTTTTTTGAGCTGCATGTGTTAATGATGCATGAGGAAACGAGAGAGTAAACAAGGGCTTCAAGGGCTTTCATATTCTGTATGGTCAAATGGATGATAAGATGTGGCTCGCATATTCCAGTTCATCCCAAAAGTGTTCAGCTGGTTTGGGGGAAGGGCCCTGTTACTGTTGAGTTCATACATAGTGGATTTACCCTTTAAGGTACCTTACCTTAAAAGTATTTTCAGAGTGCTTTCTAGAGAGTGTATTTTAATTTTATATTATATTTTGCATTGTTTTTGTCTTTGTGTCTCGGTCTGTCTGTGCAGTTGTTGCAGAAGCAATTTCCTTCGGGATCAATAACGTTTTCTGGTTCTGATCCTGAACTGAATCATAATGGTACTAAATATTCACCTCTGCCAGGGGAAGGCCTGGATATCCACTATTCACCTAATATGGTGTTTGCTCAGTCATGCAGTTTTTCTTGGTTTGCAACCCTAGGCGATTAATGCTAGTGATAAGGTCCAACAGACAAAACAATATGAAAAGTAAAGAAGAGACTACAGTTTTTTTGGGACTTTACACTTTTGTTTGTAAAATATAAATTAAATTATGCCATTAAATACTAATTTAATAAGTTAGGTCCTCTGTAAAAGTATGTCTGTTTAGTGCAAAAGAGACATTTTGAGCATTCCTGGTTTAAAATTGATCACTTGACTCTAAAGTTTAAAGCTTTAAGTTTAAAGGTTACTGTCTAGACCAACTAAGAGGCTTTCAGCGGTCAGGTGTCTTCTTTTAGGATATACTTTTCTTGGAAATCTCTTCTGGAATCCTTTGTACAGCTCACAGATCCTCAGTCGACTTTTGCTCATTTTCTCAGTCTAATAGTCATTCCACTGTTTTCAGAGAGTAAGTCTAAAATATTCTTGACACCTCCTGTGACACGTAGAAAGTGTGTATTTGCATGGCATTTTATGGACCAAGATTTTCACATGCCGTCCATTTTGAAACAGTTATATTCTGTTTATGCATAAACTCGCTGTTTTGACATTGCTTTTCAGACCATGTTAACAATCACAGCAGCTTTGTCTCTGTGGATAATGTAACAAATAGCATGAATTTCAATTACCCAGTCCCCCCCAGTGAATACTGTCGTCACTAATTCCATCAATTTGGCAACTTTCTGCATAATTCGGTGGTTCATTATAACTTAACAAACTCATATTTATTTGTAATACTAGTTATAGGAACCAGCAGTTGTGATAACTGCAAAACCAACAAATTACAGCTCTGGAAAAAAATGAGAGACTACTGCAATTTATTTTGAAATCAGCATCTCTATGAGTGACAACCATTCCATGCCAGTATCTGTTAAACTCCTACACAAGCACCTCATTCTGCTTTAAGAGATACTGATTGGTAATCACCAGCATTACACCTTATTTAATGAGAAAAAGTATAAAACACTGCTGTAATCAACACTCTCCTCTCACAATGTGAGCAGTTGGATGGTAAACACTGCTAAAAGTTCATCAAAGGTGATGATTGCCATTTTGTTTAAGAGTGAACAATATATTTGATTTCTTTGAATTATTTCAAAGAAGGTCTGTAAAACACTGCATCATTTCTCTTATTTTGATGTATTGTCATTTACTTTAAAATTATGAACATTTTTTGGGGGGAATTCAGAGAAAAAATGTTAGCAGGTCTCGTACTTTTTTCCCGGAGCTGTACATTTACTGCCCAAGATCACCAGTGAACCCGTATGTGCTGTGTGAGGTTATAAATGTAGTGTTGATGACAGTAAAAGGATTTTGAACACCTACCTTGCCATAATGAATGTATTTTTAAAATACCTTTCAAACCTTTTCTTACTATTGTGAAATCATTTTCCAGGATACAGGTCATACATTTGTAATTATTTCTTGTGCTAACTCTTTGTGGTGTAGCTTTTAAAGGCTTTAAAAGCATTTTGGATGTTCGGTTCCTATTACTACTGCTGTGAGCAGTTTTGATTAGAATGGATAGATCTTATATCAAAGAACTTTACATGGTCTTTTTTCCATCTTATATATATTTAATGAGACAGAAATGTTGAAAAATCAATCTAATTCCACACTATAGATGAAATTATACGCCTAGCTTTTGCTGCTCACTCTGTGGGCACCAGTAGAAAAAAGAGCTCTCAGCCACTCAATACCTTCAATAAAGTCACTGTAAGTGTATCTGCTCAAGGCCTCTGCTGTTACATGAAAGAGAAATCCAAGCCATATCTTGCAATTTGTGCATTAACATATTCATCTGTTATTGTGCAACGAGATTATTCAATTTTTGATATCAGGATTCACCTCAGACGAACATAACCGAACAGGTTTATTTTTACCTTTCTGTCCAACTGAGATATGAGAATCTCTGAAAGGATCCAAAGAGTAGATATTGCCCTACAATTAACAAATAACAATCCTTCTTTGGTTTGTTTTCTATTCCTAGCAGTATAAACATGCAAGATATGGATGGTCATATAGCAGAAATAGTTCAAATGTCCGCCTCTAGTTGTTATAATGAACAACTGAATGTAAAGTCCATATTAAAATACACCAAATTGACAAAAGTATTGGCACACCTGACCATTACACTGGGACTTTAATGACATTGCATTCAAATACATAGATTTTAATATGAAGTTGGTGCCCCCTTCGCATCTGTAACAGCTCCTACTCTTATTGGAAGACTTTACGCAAGATTTTGGAGTTTCTGTGGGAATTTGTGTCCATTTATTCCGTAGAGCGTTTGTGTGGTCAGGCACTGATGTTGGATGAGAAGTCCTTTCTCACAATCTCCGTTCCAGTTCATCCCAATGGTGCTGGTTGGAGTTTAGGCCAGGGCTCTGTGCAGCCAGTCAAGTTCTTCAACACCAAACTCATCCAGCCATGTCTTTACGGATGTCTTTATGGAAAGCTGAAAGTGTGGCGTTGTCCAAAATGTCTTGGTATGCTGAAGCATCAAGCTCCGCTGGCCCTCCACCTGAATTCAATAATTAGGAGGTGTGTCCCAATACTTTGGTCCATCTAGTGTGTTAAAAACATCTGACTCTTGAACAGTGACAACTTGCAGCCTGCCTCCTTCCACACAGCTTCTGCATTGCTGCCTAAGCAAAAGTTGTTTTCAGAATAAATTTACAGGGATGTGTCTTTGCAGATCTCCAGAACCTTGAGTGCTCAGCGGGCTGTGGTGTGTCAGGTGTGGTGTGGCTGTAAGTCTAAACAAAGGTGTCACAGAGTGCAGTCTATACAGTCAGGCTGCTTTTGTAAAGCTCATCCTCATTCCTCTTGACACAGCCTGGCTCATTGTGTAATGTCATGAAGGTACATTGTGGCAGTGAAGTGAGACATAACACTGCAACAAATCAGAGGAGACTCTGGGGTGAGAGCTTGTTTCTGCCAGCCTTGGAGAGCAGGCAGTTTCCACAAAGGGAAAAATGACTGCGGGGGGGACAGAAGTACAGCCACACATTTGGAAGAACATATTTCACATTAAGAATGCTTGTGTATGGCCAGACTCATGTTTTTAGGCGATTGATTTCACTGTAGCTCGAGAGAGAGAGCATGAAATATGTTTAAACAGCTGTGGCACTTGTTTCTCGGAGGTACATAAAACTGGTTCCCTCATAGCTCTGAGGCTCCATCCATATGTATCTGAATATTAGGGGCTTTAAACAACAGCAGCAGCAGGACGAAAAAACTGATTGGTTTACGCGAGGGGTGTGGAACTCCAGTCCTGGAAGGCTGTGGTCCAGCATGTTTTGGTGATTTCCTTGCTCAGAAACATCTGGTTCACTTCGCCAGTTAATTGCCAGGTTTAGTGAATGTGTTTGAGGAGGAGATCCATCAAACTGTGCTGGATTGGCGTTTGACACCCCTGATTTAAGGTTAAAAAATCCATTCTGAGATAGTGGTAGTTATTGCAGAGTGACTTTGATTTCTATCTTAGACTGAAATTGAAGTCCTAACAGAAAAAAACATCTGTTTTGAAAAATATTAAGAAATTAAGAGAAACCACAAATAATTGGAGTATAAAATATAATTACAAATATGTTGCCTGATATTGTTGGGCTTTAAGTCTGTCCAAGCCCCATAATACATTTGCATTTTACGTTGCAAATAATTAATTTGTTTGCCCTTAACTTTACAATGGCTTCTAATTGGGACAGCGAAAGTGTGACCTTGCCAAATGAATGACAAAGTGATGTTATTTAAAGACATCACATGGCCATCTCACAGCAGAGCCCAGAAATCATCATAATAGAATAATATCAATGTCCTTCATTTTCACTTTTAGTGTGTTGTTCTCTCACTTAGAGACATTTTTAGACTGCAATTTTTTTTTCTTGGAGATCTTTTTCTCGTCTTTGCTCCCTATAGACCAAGTGAAACTTAAGAATAAGGACTTGAAAATTATAAACCATGTTACTTTATTCTCTTTCACCTCTTTATGCAGTCTTTGCCTGTGCTTCATTGTTGACAGCACTTGCAGGGAACTGGAATCATGGCTAATGGTTCACTGGTTCTTTGAGTACAACGTAAAAGAACGATTGTGATCGACTCATAAAGACCAGATCAAGAATATAGTTCAGAGCTTGCATTGTGCTTTGTGTTCAAATTCAAACATGGTCAGCCATCTGCTCCCTTTCTCTCTTTTTATATGAGGGCTTGTCCACATACACAGGTTTTTTTTTGGTTTTTTTTTTAATTTAGCTTTATCCATGCATTTTGGCCTTTCGTCCACACACAAACAGTCTTTTATGTCACTGAAAATCGACCTTTTGGAAAACTCCTTCCAGAGTGAAAATTTTATTTTCAGCATTTATAAGTAGACAGAGAAGTTGGCTTCAAACATGTGCACCATGTGCACCATTTTCTCCGTTTACATGAGGTGATATGGTACAATGGCAGGTGTAGCCACAATAGTGCTAGTTTTAACTCGCTTACTTGTTTACACAAATATACAGTAACTGCCCCATTAAACTGACTAACAGAGGTGTCAGTGCAGTACAGAGGCTCCTGCAACATCCAGCATTACAGACTGCATACAACAATTCAGACTGTATGAGAATAGAGGAATGAAGCTTCCTTTTTAATCTTCTTGAGATTTTTGCCTGATTTCTAGCTCATGTTTTGCTAAATGTATTGGTATTACTGACTACATGGTGATCCATTTGATTGCCAGATCAGTTAAAGTCAAGGAAAGTGAACCGGAAATTAATTTGATCAACTATTCGGATGCAGCCACAGACCCCTTGTTAGCTTACCAGAACGGTTAATAAAATTTTTCAGGCTTCTGATTGGCCAACATGGCTTTACAGTATGGCTAAAACGATTGTTCAAGTAACTGGAATGATTCGATTACAAAAAATGTTTCGTTTAAGAGGAGAGGAGGAAGAATAAGAGGCGAGAAGGTGGTGCGGCTCCCCGGGAGGAAGGAAAGGAGGAGTCCGGGTCTGGATGAACTCCGGGCTGGCCTCCCCCGAGCTGTGGGCCATGGGGGGGAAATCAAAGTTATCTACCACCTGGATGGGCAGGAGACTCCGTACCTGGACAAGCTGGCAGTGCCGGCGGAGAGGGTCACCCTGTCCGAG
>JBBJLR010086820.1:0-10479 GCA_037577145.1 Brachypetersius gabonensis | reverse complement strand
TCTATCTATCTATCTATCTATCTATCTATCTATCTATCTATCTATCTATCTATCTATCTATCTATCTATCTGTCTGTTTGTCTGTCTGTCTGTCTGTCTGTCTGTCTGTCTGTCTATCTATCAGACAGACTGACAGACGGACGGATGGATAGATAGATAGATAGATAGATAGATAGATAGACAGACAGACAGACAGACAGATCGATAGATAGATAGATAGACAGACAGACAGACAGACAGACAGACAGATAGATCGATAGATAGATAGATATTAATGCACTGAAAATGAGCAATATTACACACTATTTGAAATAGTTGTAGGATTACAGTTTTTCTCTGTTGGTTTGGCTCATTTCTTGAAACAGAAATTACATTCTTAAAACTATAAAGTAATTTGGCCAAACAGTCGTACATTCTGCGCAACATTACAGCTCTCTAGCAAAATCTCATATCTCTCCCAAAACTGTTTACACATGCCTTAAAACTAGATTCCTTTCCCATATATAAAATTATAATGATCTTTCTCAATTGCTTTGGCTCATTTGCATTCAATTAGTACTTTTGCCAAAATAACCTGGATGGTTCAGCACAACACCATGGATCCCCTGCAAAAGCTCATATCTCTCCTAACCAGCCTCATCAACAAACACAAGGATGTGACGTGTTTCATTCCCTTCTAACGCCATTATTCTCTACAATAGAGTAAAAAAAACAAAATCAGTCATATAGAGAAGTCATACACAACAGTAATAGAAAATTTCATAGGATTGTTCTATGTTCTCCTCCACAAGTTCAGTATAGCCTTCTACTGGCCACTACTCCAGTGATTCCAAACCTGGGGTACAGGCCTATGCAGAGGTACTGCAGGGAGTATTTGACATAAAGAGGAGAGAGTAATACTGGAGACAGTTTTCTGGCAAAAGGCTGTAGTCAGATAAAGCTGGATTCTGAAGGTAAAGAGGTTACTGTAATGTTGCAATGATAGACAACCAATAATTGAGTTACATGCACATACTGGTACCGAAGCTCCTTCAGTCTGTCAGAGTTCCTCTCAGATGGTACCCTGTAAATCTGGAAGTTGCCCTTGTTCATTCACTTTGCGAGGTACCTCCATGTTCATACTGCAAATGGTACTGGCCCTGGCCAAGCTCTATATGTAAATGTTTGGCAGCATTCACAACCACAGACAGCACCTGTCAGGAAACTAAACAAACTGTCTGGTTGGTTCTGAGATGTGGGAAACACCTCCTTTGTTAGTTAAATTCTAATTTCACCTGACTGTCAATTTCTTCATGAATTCATCAAATGTTCCTAGAAATTCATATATGATGTTCATGGCATTATGTTCTTGACTAATTTTGACAATTGTGCATATGATGACCTACACGATGAAATCATGCTGACCTGTTTTGGAGAGAACAACCATTAGACTGAGAATCAACTGATCAGTTTAAGATCCCAAGATCTATTTATTTGGAAAATGTGCTAAATGTGGGCTACTTGTACATAACCATTTGCAAAGATGCACTGAGACACTTGAGACATGTACTAAGACATTTGCAATTTGATGAAATCAATGAGAAATGCCAGCAATTGCAAGGTGGTTTGGAGATTTGTCCATGTTGTTTTAAGAATGTCATTTCTGTTTCAAGAAATGAGCCAAACGGATGGAGAAAAACTGTAATAAAGGCTTTTCTCATCTTATCTGGTTGTGGTTCGTCTGTTTTTATTTTACCTTTTAGAAAAGCAATAAAGGGACACACCTTTGCACTTGACCATGAAAATATTTAATCAATTTTATTTGTGTTTAATGTAATACTTGCTTTCAGCCTGTGTCTACAGTATGTGGATGTTTTTGCTTGCTCGCGTTTTTTTTCCCAAAGGCCGGTTAACGCCAAGGTCGCGGGTTCAATCCCCGTATGGGCCAAAAATTTTACTTTTCCCAGGGCGCCCCCCGTTGGTGGCCACTGCTGTATTTCGTGAATGTATTAAATGCAAAGAATTGAACTCTGTTGTGTGGTGTGGCGTGTTCACTAAAAGGGACAACTTTATTTATTTTTGT
Source organism: Brachypetersius gabonensis (assembly GCA_037577145.1). Lineage (NCBI taxonomy): Eukaryota > Metazoa > Chordata > Actinopteri > Characiformes > Alestidae > Brachypetersius > Brachypetersius gabonensis. Next base: position 8,417 of record JBBJLR010086820.1, on the reverse strand, counting down.
GTTTTTTCCTCTATTATACAGAACGGAAAAATTATGTTACTAAAATACCTGCAGTCTGTTCAGTCCCATTCCAATTTCAGATAGATTTTACAGGTCTTTAAGATATTAAAATATATTAACATTTCTTAAAATATCACTAGTAGCTGGATTTATGCTGATTCAATCAAATGTCCTCTACCACATGTTAAATAGCAGTGCTGGGTGCTCTCTTGAATAGCTATAACATGAGATTCTAACAGTCTGTTCTGTGAAAACTGCTGTTTTTTTCTCTGCACATGTTTTTATTCAGCACGTTTGAGACAGATGTTTGTAATGAATATAATCAAATAAAATATTTTAAACTAATAACTCTATCGAATAACTCTCTGATCAGATAAACTAGTATACTGGCTGTCTGTGTGTGAAATGAGTCTGTATTGAGCTGCTAGTAAGCAATTAGGGCAAAAATCTCCCAACAAAAATGCTGGAGAAATGCCGTGCTGAGACAACAATGGAAAATTGCTTGCTCTTTAAAATTTTTATAAATGTATGTATAACTCCCACAATACAGGATAGAATTTAAACGAATACTTTTATATTTGCAGACTTGCTTGTGTAGCTGTGAAGACAACATACAGTTCATTTCTGGTTTTGAAAAGCTGTGTACAATTCCATCATATTGTATTGAAATTCCAGGCAGAAACTGGATTGTTTAGCAACTGTCCCCACGCTCTGCTCCCTAGGCACTGTGTTCCTGGCTGCCCGCTGCTTTGCTTGAATGGGGTAAATACAGAGGAAGAATTTTGGGCTGTTCACACCGCGTGCTGTGGTGTGTTCACATATGACAGAATGTTCACTTTCATGGAAGAAGGATCTTGAACCGTTCCATGAGGGCTGTGGTGGGCCAGTTTGATAAGTGGTGACAATGGTTAGGTGCAGCCAATGTGGCAGACCTCATCAGGTGAAAAAATACCCTACCAACACCCGATCCAGCAGCTGATCTTGATGGACCACCCATCACCCCCCAACACCTTACCTCTGGCCCCCCACCCCTTTAGAAATCCTGTTCATTTTCCTCATTCTCAAGAAGACCATGAACAGCAAATGGATTGTCAGACACATTCTCTCTGCAAGTCACACACACACACACACACACACACACACACACACACACACACAGTATATCAGCTTCAATTAGCGGAGCAGGCCTTTATGCTGCAAATAGGTTTTCAGAATGAATTAGCCTAAGTTGCTCAGTGCTGCTTAGCACTGGCTGCCTGATTTGCGAGTGCACTCTTGGCGCTTAATTGAAATTGCTGGGAGAGATGATTAATGGGCTTTGTTTGGCTATGATTTCATCTGCTGCTCCACTGCCATGTTCAATCTGCTGACCTTATCAGCCCCAGCCTCAGATAGTCAACTATTGCTCTCTCACTGTTTGTCACCTCCTTCTCCCTCTTTTATTGTCCTTCTCTGCTCTTTGTGCTTTGATATAAAGGTGTAATAATTGTGATGGATAGGTACGAGGCGCACAAGTATGCTAGCATTCACCCTCTGTGTACAAATGATGAAAGTCACAGTCCCAGTTGGACTGGGAATAACAGTCAACAGTGTGTTGTTTGATAAGGTACCACTTTTAGTTTATGTTTCTCCGCAGCAGAGAAGAACCAAGGAGATGTGTATGTGTGTTTGTCAGTGACTGGGCGTGACTGGCTCTCTGTGTGCTGATATGTTGAGAAGGGCATTAGTCATGTGATGTGATCAGTGAGTGTGCATTGGTGAGGAGGGGGGTGGGGGGGCAAACCATCTGTGAATAGCAGTCTGGAGCGCTGCCCACACACTGTGTCCTCCAAAAGCTATGATCGGAGATGCGGAGCGGATCAAGCAGCATGCAGAACACACACACACACACACACACATACACACACACATGGTCACACACATGCTCACACCTGGTAGAACTGAATCCCTCTTCTATGAAATCTAGGATTAATTTTATATTAATTAATTTGATTACATGATTATATAGTGAGTTATGACATTTATTACATATACCCATTTGTTTCAATGTCAAGTAATATATTTACTGTAACAGAACCTTATTTTTCACATCATTTCTCAGTTTTACCGCACCGTTCATTAGCAAGTACACGTAGCACAAGATATTTTTAATAAAGATGAACACCTTTTTAGTCCATATTCAAGTAGGACCTATTATGGATCCAAGAATGTAATTAGTTTTGGAACAGTAAGATTTTATGATGACTCTTAAAACGTTGAAGCTGAAGTTTCAGTATTTGCTGGAAAAGGTAGCACAGTTGCTTACAGAAGCTTGCTAGACGCGGTAGTCTTATTTTTCCCATTGTATTTAGTAATATTACCACCCTGGTGAAGAAGGGGAACGGTCTATGAGGTGGGAGGGGTTGTTCACACTGTTTGTAACCGTGCAGATGCAGCAATTGTGCTATGGGGTGTCAGTGGTGGAGAAGAGAGACGCTGATGATCTTCTCAGCTGTCCTAACAATCCACTGTAGAGTCTTGTGGTGCAGTTTCCATACCAGACAATGGGACAGGTGGTCAGGATGTTTTCTTTGTCCCCCTGTAGAAGGTGCTGGGATGGAAGGGAGGAAGGGAAGTCACTATTTAGAAGCAAGCAAATGTCATAATGTGCACACCAAAGAACATTTGATTTTCTCCACAGTTCAGACACTGATGTGCACTGATCACCACAGGTCCTCATCTTTTATATTATCTCACCATTAGGAGACAGATTGTTCTCTCTGTACCGGTTTGCAAGCTGCTCCACCTTCCCCCTCTATGCAGGCTCACCACGGTTGCTGATGAAGCCCACTACTTAATGTTGTAATTTGAGCTATGCTTCACAGACCAGTCATGTGTCAGCAGTGTAAAAAGCATAGGACTGAACACTCGGCCTTGGGCAGCCCTGGCGTTCAATGGGGAGATGATCTTAGCGATCCTGACAGACATAGAAATCTCGTCAGGAAGTCCAGGATCTAGCAGCAGAGGATTCTGTTCAACTCCTGCTTTCCAATAAGCTGCTGTAGAAGGGCTGTGTTAAATCTAAAGTCTCAGATCCAAAAAGGTAAATGGCAGAGTAAATGCCACCCTCTGGTGAGAGTGGTACATAACTGAAATGAATCCAGTTGCTCATTATATTTGTTCCTGACCAACTCTTCAAAGCATGTCCTGATAATAGGATTGAGTTCTGTGGGTCAGTAGGTTCTGAGGCAGGTTAAAGATGATTTCAGTGGCAAAGAGGTGCTTGACTGGCTCAGGGAATACTGAAGTTGTCTGTGAAGAGCCAGCAGCCTTCAATAGGTTAACTCTGAGAAATGTTGTCCTGGTGTATACTGCAGACAGGGTAAGTATTTGGTCGGTGGGAATAAGGCTTGTTGTTTTGGGTAAAGAAATCATTATGTGTATCTGGGAGTAAGACATTTGTATGTGCACCTAGAAGCAAAGATACTTTGTAGTCAGCGACTGAATGCCCTGCCACTTATGTTGTTTGCAAAAATTGCCAATGGATTCTTGTGCACACCTGTACTTTTTCTCTCTGACATTCTGAGACATGTTGGCCCTTGCATTGTTGAGAACTGCCTTGCTGTCTGAGGTAATGGCCGTATCCTTGGTTTTGAGCAGTATCCATACCTCTGCAATCATCCACATCTTCCATATACTGATCTTGAAAAAAATGATCCATGTATTTGCTGATGTAGCCAGTCACACATGCTGTATGCTCTTCCAGATTACATGACTCCCTACTCCCAAATGGCTATTTGGTCAATGTGTAATATACTATTTGTGTGCTGCAACTAGTATTATAATTTCTATGTAATAAGTTATACATATAGAGTAATGAATCATTTGAGATTGAGTCAGCAACTCAATGAGAGACAGCAAAACGTGGTACAGGGCAGAACTTTATTTAGTGTGTTTGAAATTTGAACTGATGTAAAATAGATTTTTTGTTCGTTTAATCTATTTAATTTGCTCTGTTTTACTTTCGTTTAAAATTCTTTTTACAGTTAACACTTGCAATGTACTTTTCAGTAACCAGAGTTTATATGCTGTGTTTGTGTCTTGTTGGTGCAAGCACAGAGGACGCAACTGCAAGAGAAACTTCCAGAACAAGATGGTTTAATTGAAACTTAGAAACAAGGGTGAGCTTCATGCGGAACAAAGAAGCTTCAGAAGAATCAACAAAGTCCTTCCACTCTCCGCCATGCAGGGTTTAAGGGACATGCTTAGCTGTGTGACCCAGTCGGACTCAATGCATTTAGGGCCTCTTGTCCAGAGGTCAGAAGCTAGGGCTCTGCATTCTGCAGCAGCCCCGGAGGGGTTCTCCTGCTGACGGGCTAGGCAGCTCAACCGGTCACGTCTGTGGAATCAGAGGACAGACACAGAGAGAGGAAGACAATCACGGTGCACTGCGATAGTCTTTGGAAGCCATAGCCTCAGCTTCAGTTCCCCCTGCTTGGTCCATGTTGTGGTCCAAGGTCTGTGCTCACCCCAGAACAGAGCTAAGGTTCACAAAGGACCGAGCATGGATTGGGGTTGGGTGACCGTATGGCCGCCCTCTGGACCGGCCAGCTTTTCTATTTCGACACACAAGGGGGCTCGGGATGACAGTCGTGAGACAGAACCAGTCGTGAGACAGAACTAATGAAACTTAAACAAGACTTAACACAGACACTCACACAAGACAGGTGAGCCCACAACACTGGGTGAGCCCTTGGTGCCTGGCAGCCTAGCTGACAAACGAACTAAGCTGGAACAGCTGGGCTGCCCGGCACCGGGCTCAGACACAACAAACCATGATGTCACACACGTGGACACTTAGTATCGATCTGGGCTGCTGGGGGTGTAGTCAAGGCAGCCCAACATGAGAGTTTGGCTATTACCTCATTAGTCCTGAGTAATACTTGCACCTACAAACTCTGAAAATAAAATAAAATTAACCTTAATTAGGCCCACAAGTGGAAAATTTGCTACAATGTTAGATAAAAATAATTAACAATAAACACAATTTGTTGTATCACCTTATTCTCTTGTCAGCCGCTGTCACACTAAATGCAGCACTGTAGCTCCGGAGGAACTATATTTTGTCCTTCGCTCAACACCTGGCTGTCACATTGACAATAGAAGTGATAATGAAGGTTGGCAAAGAACAAATGTGCACAAACCGAGCTATTTTTATATAAACAGTGAGGTGGTAAACGCTATAATTTTGTTTGCTTTTGATTTTTTAGAAAATTACATTGTCACAAATTCAATTTTATCACAGTTTAATTTCTATTATTTTTGTATGATTCTAAATCCTGTTATATAAAATACTATACACAAAAACAGCCTGTTCATTTTTCAGCAAACTTCAGCAGGGGATCTAATAATGGGGGGTGGTGGCCTAGTGGTTAGGATACTTGCCTCTGGACCATGAGGTCATGGGTTCCAATCCTACCTATAGCCCACCACCACTGGATCCTTGAGCAAGATCCTTAACCCCAAGTACCTGTAGTTGGGGAATGGAAGTTGCTTTGGATAAAATGCCGTTATTTCCCCCACTGTATATATGGAGATACTATTTATACTGTAGCTGAATGTAGACAATGATGAAAACATTGAACCCAGGGAAACAAAACAACATCCTGCTGGAGAATGAGGGCTGCAAGGCAGCAGTGGTTGAGAGAGAGTGGGGTGAGCGGATCCCACATAATCCCCTGCACGCACACCCATATCCCACACCTGCTTAGTCATTCCCCACCATCTGCACCAGCACACAGCCAGCCTATCGCTCTCCATCTCCTTCTATCTGTGTTTGCCTGTCCACAGCTGACAGCTTGATCAGAGACAGCGACAGAATCAGAGGGGATGGCACGGTGCCCTCAGTGTCTCTGAGTTTACAGCTGGGTGATGCTCATATTAAAGTGACTGTGAATGAAGTGTCAAAAGAATGCGTCCGTTGTAATCATCTGCAATCCCAACTGTAAGCAATAGGGATGCAAATTAAAGTCAGGGTAGGATCCTGATTTACCGCATAACATGGCAACGAAAATGGAGTGACTTCGTGTTAATTGTCTCTACTGAGGTGCTTCGAATTAACAACCGAAAAAAAGGCTTGCTATTAAATGAATAGACTGAAATTATGAATCAGACAAAATCTTTCCAAAGTTTCCTTTATTAGTTAAGCACTGGATCTTTTTAATAATGCAACTAGATCATGAAAGCTTATACCGCACTAACTGGTATCCAAGAGCATGCCTAAATTACACACTCGCCTCAGTCGTGCTATTCTGATGGTAAACTTTTTTTATTTAGCATTTGTTTGAGACTCATGCCTCTGTCTAACCACTGTGTCTGCTGGGATCATTAAAGGAAGTCTCCCAACAACTTCTCTTAAAGTAACTTTACACTTTGTTTTAAAAAGCAGAAGAGAATTCTGCACGAGTCTTCCATGTTTTGCGTGACCTTTCCTAAAATACATACGCATTAGGGAGAGAAGGTTTATCCTCACACAGAATCTGTAACCTAATAGGCTTAGTACATTGGGTGCACATTGATGTGAAGCACTATTCCTATAAGCCTATAAAACCTGACTTCTGATAGCAGAGCGTCATGGCTGCGCAGGGGTTAGCGCTGTTGCCTCATGGCATGAAAGTCCTGGGTTGGACGCAGTCTGTCTGTGTAGAGTTTGCATGTTCTCTCTATGACTGCGTGGGTTTCCTCCCACCACCAAAAACATGTGTGCATTGGGGATAGGTCAACTGAGCACACTAAATCGCCACTAGGTATGAATGTGAGTTTAAATGGTTATCTGTCTCTGTATGTGGCCCTGCAACGTCCTGGTGACTTGTCCCGCCTTCACCCATTGCAGCTAAGATTGGCTCCAGCCTTCCCCCTGATCCCAAGTGTGGGGCAAAGGGGTAGAAAATGGATGGACTTCTGTTAGCACCACTGGATGGACTTCTGTTAGCTAAATGCAAATTAGTGAGTTACAAACCAGTTCCACCTGGTGTTTCACATTTAAAAACGACTAAAAAGTAAAAGAAGTGGTAGCAGCCACCTTGAAGCCTGAAAGGTGCCCCGTATTTTGGTGTAATGTCAATAACCACACCAGGAAATATTGAGATCTGTCCAAGTTAATGTGTTGGGGAAACTGATAACAGCCCCAGTTTTACCTGTTTAGTGAAAGATTCAGGCTTTGAAATCGGGTGAAAAACAAGACTAAACACCATTTTACCTTCGAGGGATCCTGGCTAGCATTTACTTGCCTGTTCTGTCCTTAAATGCAGCAGAGTGTCTCTGGTGTGTCCCAGATGGTGGAAATTGTGCGAGGATGCGTGGTTTGGCGTGTCAGAGCAGGGTGCTAAGACCAATTAGTTGAGTCAGTAGGGGCCCTCAGGGGCCTTTCTCAGTGTGACAATTATCACATTCACAGTTATAACACCAGTTTTACCTTTGTATTTCTGGGGGAAAAATGTGCATGGACTGTAAAAAAGCTGACAACTTAAACAACACATTGCTTTCATATTGCCCATTTCATTTTGCCCATACTATCTAGATGATATAGAGCAGATCTAAAATGGCTTGATCCTGTCCAGCCAATCAGGTCAGACAAGATAATCAGCATAGTACTCACAAAAGTGCAATATGTAATGCCTTACTGGATATTATAAGTACATATACTATGCAGTATTAGGTTTAATGGATGTATTTTAGCTGATTCTTCCTAAATGGTAACTTTCCAAAATGATGCCACATTGAGACTGCTGGGCCTAAACACCTTCTTCTGCAACTGGATCCTGAACTTGGTGGCATTTTGATCTGCTGCATTTTGTGGGAAATTATGTTAATTTGGTCATTTTTACCAAAGCCCTCCTTTGAGCTGGCTGGTGAGTGACACTGACAGCCTACATGCTAGTGTTCTTACTGGTGTTTTACATTTACATTTAGCTTTTATCTAAAGCAACTTCCATTCCCTGACTACAGGGGGCAGTCTCCCTGGAGCAACTTGGGCTTAAGGGTCTTGCTCTCTCTTTCCATCTTACACTGCTACCAAGACACGAGGATGAGGCCTAGCATGTTCTTGGTTCTTGGGCTGGACAGGGGCAAAAAATCAGCCCGGACATTTTGAGCCAAGATGACTGGTCCCCGGGGGTTGGTGAGGGAGGGTCCTTGTTGATAGGATTCCGCGCCAGGTACCCTTTCTATGTTATTCTGGGGGGTAAGGTGCTGACAGGATTCCTTTGTCAGCACCTTACCCCGCAAATTGACCATGGACCCGGTATACCCGATGGCCAGTGGAAGCTAGTATCCTACCCATTAGGTCGCCACCCCTCATTTTTTACACTGCAGGTCTTGATGCTCAATTCTGATTTGTTGCCTATATCCGATTTTTTTTACCTTCTGTTTACACATTT